>QNTS01008889.1:17074-27652 GCA_003317085.1 Hucho hucho | reverse complement strand
CTAACCCTAACCCATCTACATGGCTGGTTGGAACTAACCCTAACCCTAACCCATCTACATGGCTGGTTGGAACTAACCCTAACCCTAACCCATCTTCATGGCTTGTTGGAACTAACCCTAACCCATCTACATGGCTGGTTGGAACTTGTTGAGAGAACATGAAGAAAACAGTGACATTGTAGTCTGGATGTCAACCTCAGCATTTTGGAGGGAAACCAATTTTATTCAGATAAATTCATTACAGTATAGATTTATGATTGATATAATTGTCAACTTTTATTTACAAAAACATCTTAAATTCAGTAAACATATACTTATATTTAACACTAAACTATTATGTATTGCAATTACTGTATATCAAATGTTTCATTTCTACATTAAATTGACATTATGAAAAAATATATTTGTCTGAAAGAGTTAACTGCATACAGGTTTTATAGAGTCACGGAGGATGGTTGAGGCTATAGCAGGTTTTATAGAGTCAGGGAGGATGGGGTGAGGCTATAGCAGGTTTTATAGAGTCAGGGAGGATGGGGTGAGGATGGAGCAGGTTTTATAGAGTCGGGGAGGATGGGGTGAGGCTGTAGCAGGTTACATAGAGTCGTGGAGGATGGGGTGAGGCTGTAGCAGGTTTTATAGAGTCGGGGAGGATGGGGTGAGGCAGTAGCAGGCTTTATGGAGTCAGGGTGGATGGGGTGAGGCTGGAGTAGGTTTACATCCCAACAATTTCCTCTGAATCTGACATAAAAAAAAACGTGTTGTGAAAGTTGCTCCAGGTATTCGCTGTGGGTTTGACATAGAAGCATGTAGTTTCTTTATAAACAGCCTGTCAAAAAGCAGTCAGTCAGAGTACCAAGGCTAGTTCTTAGGCTGTTAAACTATTTTCAAGAGAAGCAGAACCATCCATAAACCTTCCAGAATACCTCTCACCTCCCCTCTCCTCCCCTCTTCACAGACATACTCTGGAGGTTTCCTGGAGGAATGATCCGTACTCTGGACCTCGTCTCTCCTCTCTTCTCCCCTCCCCTCCCCTCGCCTCAGACATACTCTGGAGGTTTCCTGGAGGAATGATCCGTACTCCGGACCTCGTATCTCTTCGGCGATTGTGCCTGGGGGGCTCCGTAATAGTCTGCCTGAGGGCCCCTGGAATGGTCTGCCTGGGGTGCTCCGTAATAGTCTGCCTGGGGTCCCCTAGAATAGTCTGCCTGGGGGCCCCTGGAATGGTCTGCCAGAGGCCCCAGACAGGATGCAAACAGGAGTAATCCAGCCACCAGAAGGAGGAACCCCCCCACCCAGCCGCAGAACAGGGCATCACCAAACTCCCAGCGCGGCACCACCTCCGGCACCGACTCATCAAAGTAACGCATTACCGTCAAGTGGGCGACATAGGAAACAGGGACCAGAGACAACACCCCAGCTACCATCCCCAGCACCCCTCCTGCCACCTTCATGATCCTCTTGGCCCTGCAGCCCTCCAGCCCCTGGCTGAAGCTGTTGACCAGGTAAAGACCAGGGATAGCCAGCAGCAAGCCCAGCAGGCCCACAGCCAGGGATGTACACATGAAGACACGGGCCAACTTGATGTCCTGAGGCAGGCCCAGCAGGCTGTCGTAGGGTCGACACTCCATCCCCCCCATGTCCTGGACCACACAGGTCTCCCAGAGACCCAGCTCATAGCTCTCTGTGAGCAAGAGGTCTGTGGACAGGGTCAGCCACTGGGGCATCAGGGTGGTGGCCAGAGCACACAGCCAGGCTGCCATGTACACTACCATCCCCAGCAGCTCCAGAGTGGAGGCACACAGGTCCATGGTTCACCCGCCCCTCTCTGGCCTCGCTCCGCTGACCCTCAAGAGCTCTTCTCTGGCTGCTGGAGAGGCCTGGCAGCTCCTGATGGCCAGTAGGAACAGAGAGGCTTCTCACAGCACCTGCTAATTACTGCTGACTACTGTTCTGTTCACAGGCAGGCAGAGAGCTCCTTCACTAACAGTCCCACTCGACAGAAACACACTTCATCTGGCTGGAGGCTGGGAGGAGAGGGGCTCTCTGGCACATGGCCCTCCTCTTCCCTCCCCTACCTCCTGAGGCTGCTGGTCTGCCAATGGACCAGGGGAGGGAGGGTACATGGCCAGCCTCCCTGAGAATCCTGCCTTGCTAGTCTCCCAGCCCTCCCAGCCACATGGGATGGTATTAAAAAGAGACAGGAAGTTATTAAAATTCATGACAGAGAGCCAAGTCTGGGCTCAGCCCTCCTGGTTATTGTGCACAGATCCCAAACGGCACCCTATTCATTGCAGCACTTTAGGAAATTATGCCTTACACACCTCAGTAGTTGGTATTCAGACTTCTCATGAAAGTGTGTAATGGGCTTTGCAGGCATGGTTCCCTGACACGCTGAATAAATGTAATTAATTTCATCACCAAATAGTAGATTTCAAAATACTCTGATCTTGTAGATTTATGGTTAGGAAAGTATTTACATTTGAACCAGAAAAAAAATGCTTTGTCATCTTTTGCATGAAGACAACAGTGGTTTGATTCATTCAGTTCTTCAATCCATGGTAATGTTGGAAGATTAGTGTACATATAATTATAACAGGGAGAGCAGTGTACAATAGTAGGCTATACCCTCGTCTATATTCTGCACTAACCATGGAACTGTGTGATGACACAGCCAAGTATTGCAACATGGGTCGGGGTCAAACTGTTATGGCATGGAATGATAATGTAGGCTTTACCAACTGAAGGGAACAAACATTAAATTGGCAGTTGAATGTGTTGTTAGACCTGACTGTCTGATAGTGGCGAATATTTAACGACAAACAGGAAACAGAAAGTTGGAGTAGCCTATAGGCATCTTAAACAAATGTCATTTATATTTACAATTCCCTTATCCAAACAGATTACTCATGTCACGGTGTTCTAAATAATCAGACCAAGGAGCAACGTGGTTAGAGTTCCACATATCTTTAATGAAGCGAAACGTCCAGTAACAATCAAGAATAAACAGACCGTAACATAAGTAGCGCATAAACAGCACTAACAGAAACAATAACCCACAAAGGCAGGTGGGGAAGGAAACAAACTAAATAGGATTCCCAATTAGAGGCAACGACTAACAGCTGCCTCTAATTGGGAACCAACACAAAACCCAACATAAAGTCCTCTAGAAAACCCTAGTCACGCCCTGACCCAAAACACCATAGAGAAACCCAGAGGGCTCTCTATGGCCAGGGCGTGACAGTACCCCCCCCCCAAAGGTGCGGACTCCGACCGCAACCAAAAGTCAATGGGGGGGTTCGGGTGGGCCTTCGGTGGCGGCTCCGGTGCCGGACGTACCGGCCTGAGCAGGCGCACTGGAGACCTGGCGCGTGGAGCCGGCATTGGATTCACCGGGCTGAGACAGCGCACTGGACTCCTGATGCGTGGAGCCGGAACAGGAGTTACTGGACTGAGAGGACGTACCGGACTGGGACGACGCAGTGGAGGCCTGATGCGTGGAGCCGGAACAGGACGTACCGGGCTGGTCTCACGCACCTCTGGGCGAGTGCGGGGAGCTGGCACTGGACGCACCGGGCTGGGGATGCGCACTGGACGCCTGGTGCGTGGAGCCTGAACAGGACATACCGAGCTGGTCTCACGCACCTCTGGGCGAGTGCGGGGAACTGGCACTGGACGCACCGGACTGGGACGACACCCTGGAGGCCTGGAGCCGGTACAAGACGTACTGGGCTGGGACAACACCCTGGAGGCCTGGTGCTTGGAGCCGGAACAGGACGTACTGGGCTGGGAGGACGTACTGAAGGCCTGGTGCGTGCAGCTGGCATAGGTCTCACCGGACTGGTACAACTCCCTGGAGGCCTGGTGCGTGGAGCCAGAACAGGACGTACCGGGCTGGGACGACGCACTGGAGGCCTGATGCGTGGAGCCGGAACAGGACGTACCGGACTGGGACGACGCACTGGAGGCCTGATGCGTGGAGCCGGAACAGGACGTACCGGACAGGGACGACGCACTGGAGGCCTGATGCGTGGAGCCGGAACAGGATGTACCGGACTGGGACGACGCACAGGAGGCCTGATGCGTGGAGCCGGAACAGGATGTACCGGACTGGGACGACACCCAGGAGGCCTGATGCGTGGAGCCGGAACAGGACGTACCGGGCTGGGACGACACCCAGGAGGCCTGATGCGTGGAGCCGGAACAGGACGTACCGGGCTGGGACGACGCACTGGAGGCCTGATGCGTGGAGCCGGAACAGGACGTACCGGACTGGGGAGGCGCACTGGACTCAGTGCGTGGAGCCGGCACCATGTGCACCCCCCAATAAAATCCTGGGATTTAATGAAGTGAAGGAAGTGAAACGTCCAAAAACAATCACGAATAAACAGACCTTAACATAAGTAGCGCATAAACAGCACTAACAGAAACAATAACCCACAAAGGCAGGTGGGGAAGGGAACAAACTAAATAGGATTCCCAATTAGAGGCAACGACTAACAGCTGCCTCTAATTGGGAACCAACACAAAACCCAACATAAAGTCCCCTAGAAAACCCTAGTCACGCCCTGACCCAACACACCATAGAGAAACCCAGAGGGCTCTCTATGGCCAGGGCGTGACAACTCATTTACCTAGCTCTTATCAATAGTTCTTATCAAGTTGTAAATTACAGTGCATGCATGGAGAATGGTGTTATTTATATAAACAAAATAAGTAGATGCTTTTTTGACGTGGAACCGGCAGGTTCACTAGACCTTATTCAATCAAATTTCAATCAAATGTATTTATAAAGCCCTTTTTACATCAGCCGATCAAAGTGCTGTACTGAAACACAGCCTAAAACCCCAAACAGCAAGCAATGCAGATGTAGAAGCACGGTGGCTAGGAAAAACGCCCTAGAAAAGCAGGAACCTAGGAAGAAACCGAGAGAGGAACCAGACTCTGAGGGGTGGCCAGTCCTCTTCTGGCTGTGCCGGGTGAAGAATATAACAGTACTTGGCCAAGATGTTCAAATGTTCATAGATGATCAGCAGGGTCAAATAATAATAATAATAATAATCACAGTGGTTGTCGAGGGTGCAACAGGTCAGCACCTCAGGAGTAAATGTCAGTTGGCTTTTCATAGCTGAACATTCAGAGTTAGAGACAGCAGGTGCGGGAGAGAGAGAGAGAGTCAAAAACAGCAGGTCTGGGACAAGGTAGCACTTCCGGTGAACAGGTCAGGGTTCCATAGCCGCAGGCAGAACAGTTGAAACTGAAGCAGCAGCACGACCAGGTGGACTGGGGACAGCAAGGAGTCATCAGGCCAGGTAGTCATGGTCCCAGGGCTCAGGTCCTCCGAGAGGGAGAGAGAGAGAATTAGAGGGAGCATACTTAAATTCACACAAGACAGGAGAAAAAATATAACGCAGTCATTTTAAATGACTGCGTTTATATCTTTTGAGCTTCTAGTCATGAAATCTATGCAGCCTACTCAGTATCTTTGTATAGCTACTGTATACAGTGTTCCTCACTGAGTTCCCTGAACCTGGATCTCTCTTTTGACGAACATATCAAGACTATTTGAAGGACAGCTTTTTTCCATCTTCGTAACATTGCATGGATATGCCAACCTAGATCGAGGCACAGACACAGTCTCAATGGGGATAGCTGAGCTGACTACACTGACTGTGCTAGTGGCAGACTCCACTAAGCTAGCAGGCTGGCTAAAAGCCTGCTGCCTGGCCTGCACCCTATCTCATTGTGGAGCTAGAGGAGAGCCCTGTCTATGTTCATAGATAAGATGAGAGCACCTCTCCAGCTATGATGGAGTTCCTCACTCCTCAGCAGGCCAGGCTTGGTCCTGTTTGTGGGTGAGTCCCAGAAAGAGGGCCAATTATCTACAACACAGAAGCTCGAGGGCCTACCAGGTAGCGAGGTAAAAAACATGACATTTATTCTGGGTAAAAAACCTTCAGTAAAACGCATTGACAATACACGATCCAGCTTATACCGAGTATGGGAATTCCTCCAGATAACGTCAGAGGGCAATGCCGATGAAGGACGGCTAATTACAGGCGTTTGTCTTATTGGTTGTTAACCTTTCACGTAAAAAATATATTGAGCCGATATTCAAAGTTTTCTGAAATATCTTCTGCAGTTCCGACCAAAGAGTCTGCGTGCCAAAGCCAATGGAATTAGGAAGGTGCTACTCTGCTTGGCAAAGATGTATCGGGATTTGAGGCAGACCCAGGCAACGCACAAAGCACAATATCACAAACGCTGTAGAGACAAGGTGCTCAGCGCTGAGAAGTTAAGCCGGTTCGTTGAGCTAAGTAATCAGGCTCTTCCTTCAGTTCTCAATAGATTGGAAGTCTGAGCCACCTGCTCTGACAGGCGTAGGTTTGCGGCTCTAATAACCAGCTGGTTAGCAATATTTAATGGCACGAGGCGACCCCCAGTCACCATGTTCAGTGAGAGGGAATTTATGGAAGTCACCCAGGAAAGTGGGGGTTACCAGCTGTGTGTTGCAAGCCACAAAACAAAATATAGCTTCGGTGAGTGTAGAATTGTGATGTCGGATGAGGAGAACACTTGGCTTAAATGCTTCCATCAGCTCAGGCCTCATCTGAGCGGCTTCAGCGCAGACATGGAGCAGTTATTTTTCACGTCCTGCGACAAAACGTACGATAATCTGGGGGAATATGTGTCCCAGATATTTTTTTATTTATATTATTTCACCTTTATTTAACCAGGTAAGCTAGTTGAGAACAAGTTCTCATTTACAACTGCAACCTGGCCAAGATAAAGCAAAGCAGTATGATACATACAACATCTAAGAGTTACACATGGAATGCACAGACATACAGCCAATAATACAGTAGAAAAATGAAAAAATAAAATAAAATAAATAATAAGTCTATATACAGTGAGTGCAAATGAGGTAAGATAAGGGAGGTATGGCAATAAATAGGCCATGGTGGTGAGATAATAAAAATATAGCAATTAAACACTGGGATGGTAGATGTGCAGAAGCTAAATGTGCAAGTTACTGGGGTGCAAAGGAGCAAGATAAATAAATAAATACAGTATGGGGATGAGGTAGTAGGATGGACTGTTTACAGATGGGCTATGTGCAGGTGCAGATATCTGTGAGCTGCACTGATAGATGGTGCTTAAAGCTAGTGAGGGAGATATGAGTCTCCAGCTTCAGTGATTTCTGTAGTTCGTTCAAGTCATTGGCAGCAGAGAACTGGAAGGAAAGACGGCCAAAAGAGGAATTGGCTTTTGGGGTGACCAGTGAGATATACCGGCTGGAGTGCGTGCTGCGGGTGGGTGCTGCTATGGTGACCAGTGAGCTGAGATAAGGCGGGGCTTTACCTATCAGAGATTTGTAGATGACCTGGAGCCAGTGGGATTGGCGTCGAGTATGAAGCGAGGGCCAGCCAACGAGAGCGTACAGGTCGCAGTGGTGGGTAGTATATGGGGATTTGGTGACAAAACGGATGGCACTGTGATAGACTGCATCCAATTTGTTGAGTAGAGTGTTGGAGGCTATTTTATAAATGACATCCCCGAAGTCGAGGATCGGTAGGATGGTCAGTTTTACGAGGGTATGTGTGGCAGCATGAGTGAAGAATGCTTTGTTGCGAAATAGGAAGCCGATTCTGGATTTAGTTTTGGATTGGAGATATTTAATGTGAGTCTGGAAAAAGAGTTTACAGTCTAACCAGACACCTAGGTATTTGTAGTTGTCCACATATTCTAAGTCAGAGCCGTCCGAAGTGGTGATGCTAGTCGGGCGGGTGCGGGCAGCGAACGGTTGAAAAGCATGCATTCGGTTTTACTTGTATTTAAGAGCAGTTGGAGGCCACGGAAGGAGAGTTGTATGGCATTGAAGCTCGTTTGGAGGGTAGTTAACACAGTGTCCAAAGAAGGGCCAGAAGTATACAGAATGGTGTTGTCTGCATAGAGGTGGATCAGAGACTCACCAGCAGCAAGAGCGATATAATTGATGTATACAGAGAAAAGAGTAGGATTGAGAATTGAACCCTGTGGCACCCCCATAGAGACTGCCAGAGGCCCGGACAACAGGCCCTCCGATTTGACACACTGAACTCTATCGGAGAAGTAGTTGATGAACCAGGCGAGGCAATCATTTGAGAAACCAAGGCTGTCGAGTCTGCCAATAAGGATGTGGTGATTGACAGAGTCGAAAGCCTTGGCCAGATCAATGAATACGGCTGCACAGTAATGTCTCTTATCGATGGCGGTTATAATATCGTTTAGGACCTTGAGCGTGGCTGAGGTGCACCCATGACCAGCTCTGAAACCAGATTGCATAGCGGAGAAGGTACGGTGGGATTCGAAATGGTTGGTAATCTGTTTGTTAATTTGGCTTTCAAAGACCTTAGAAAGGCAGGGTAGGATAGATATGGGTCTGTAGCAGTTTGGGTCAAGAGTGTCTCCCCCTTTAAAGAGGGGGATGACCGCAGCTGCTTTCCATTCTTTGGGAATCTCAGACGACACGAAAGAGAGGTTGAACAGGCTAGTAATAGGGGTTGCAACAATTTCGGCAGATAATTTTAGAAAGAAAGGGTCCAGATTGTCTAGCCCAGCTGATTTGTAGGGGTCTAGATTTTGCAGAACATCAGCTAACTGGATTTGGGAGAAGGAGAAATGGGGGAGGGTGGGCGAGTTGCTGAGGGGGGTCCAGGGCTATTGACCGGGGTAGTGGTAGCCAGGTGGAAAGCATGGCCAGCCGTAGAAAAATGCTTATTGAAATTCTCAATTATTGTGGATTTATCGGTGGTGACAGGGTTTCCTATCCTCAGTGCAGTGGGCAGCTGAGGGGAGGTGCTCTTATTCTCCATGGACTTTACATTGTCCCAGAACCTTTTTGAGTTTGTGTTACAGGAAGCAAATTTCTGCTTGAAAAAGCTAGCCTTGGCTTTTCTAACTGCCTGTGTATATTGGTTCCTGACTTCCCTGAAAAGTTGCATATCACGGGGGCTGTTCGATGCTAATGCAAAATGCCACAGGATGTTTTTGTGCTGGTCAAGGGCAATCAGGTCTGGAGAGAACCAAAGGCTATATCTGTACCTGGTTCTAAATTTCTTGAATGGGGCATGCTTATTTAAGATGGTGAGGAAGGCAGTTTAAAAGAATAACCAGGCATCTTCTACTGACGGGATGAGGTGGAAGAAAAACTGACCATCCTACCGATCCTCGACTTCGGTGATGTCATTTACAAAATAGCCTCCAACACTCTACTCAACAAATTGGATGCAGTCTATCACAGTGCCATCCATTTTGTCACCAAAGCCCCATATACCACCCACCACTGCAACCTGTACGCTCTCGTTAGCTGGCCCTCGCTTCACACTCGTCGCCAAACCCACTGGCTCCAGGTCATCTACAAGTCCCTGCTAGGTAAAGCCCCGCCTTATCTCAGCTCACTGGTCACCATTGCAGCACCCACCCGTAGCACGCGCTCCAGCAGGTATATCTCACTGGTCACCCCCAAAGCCAATTCCTCCTTTGGCCGACTTTCCTTCCAGTTCGCTGCTGCCATTGACTTGAACGAACTACAGAAATCTCTGAAACTGGAGACACTTATCTCCCTCACTAGCTTAAAGCATCAGCTGTCAGAGCAGCTCACGACCCCTGCACCTGTATATAGCCCATCTGTAAATAGCCCAACCAACTACCTCATCCCGTACCGTATTTATTTATTTATCTTGCTCCTTTTTACCCCAGTTTTTCTACATTGCACATTCATCTACTGCACATCTACCATTCCAGTGTTTGAATGCTATATTGTAATTACTTTGCCACCATGGCCTATTTATTGCCTTACCTTCCTTATCTTACCTCATTTGCACTCTTTGTATATAGATTTGTTTTTCTACTGTATTATTGACTGTATGTTTGTTTTACTCCAATGTGTAACTCTGTGTTGTTTTATGTGTCGAACTGCTTTAGTATCTTTTAGTATCTTAACCTAAATGTGGTATTGACAGATCCTAGTATCTTAACCTAAATGTGATTTTGACAGATCCTAGTATCTTAACCTAAATGTGATATTGACAGATCCTAGTATCTTAACCTAAATGTGATGAAGACAGATCCTAGTATCTTAACCTAAATGTGATATTGACAGATCCTAGTATCTTAACCTAAATGTGATGAAGACAGATCCTGGTATCTTAAACTGAATGTGATGAAGACAGATACTAGTATCTTAACCTGAATGTGATGAAGACAGATCCTAGATATACACTAGTTTGACTGTGGTGATGGCTTTTCTCCCTCTCTGAAAGTTTTAATAATGAGCATATAGGCAGGTATAGGCAGACCCAGGTTTATTATGATGAGGATATAGGCAGGCTTTTATTGACCCAGGTTTATTATGATGAGGGTATAGGCAGGTTTCCATTGACCCAGGTTTATTATGATGAGGGTATAGGCAGGTTTCCATTGACCCAGGTTTATTATGATGAGGGTATAGGCAGGCTTCCATTGACCCAGGTTTATTATGATGAGGGTATAGGCAGGTTTCCATTGACCCAGGTTTATTATGATGAGGATATAGGCAGG
>QNTS01008888.1:75180-86670 GCA_003317085.1 Hucho hucho | reverse complement strand
GCCTGTGTAGGGACCTGATTAAACAGAAAAGAAGTGTCACGTCCTGGCCATAGATAGCCCTTTTGGCTGCTCATTGGTGTTTTTGGTCAGGACGTGATCAGGGGTGTGTTAATGTTCTATGTTTATATTTCTATGTTGGTTGGTTTGGGTTCCCAATTGGAGGCATCTGTTAGTCGTTGTCTCAAATTGGGAATCCTATTTAAGTTTGTTCCCTGCCCCACTTGCCTTGTGGGTTATTGTTTGCATTTGTGTGTGTACCTGCGTGACGGTTTGTTTTATTGTTTTTCCAGTTTGCACTTTAAATAAAGTATGTATACTGGAACCCTCACTGCGTCTTGGTCCGCTCCACCTGAAAACCGTGACAAGAAGGCTGATTTAATTTAAATGTAATTATTGATTGTTTGTATGGCATTGTTTTATATTTATTGTATTTTTTTACCTGCATTTTTTCCTTTTTTGGGATCTTTATTATCCACGTGTACAGTAGGTGGCAGAATGCATATATAATTGTTGCGAACGTGATTATACTGAAAAATAAGAAAACGATAGGTCATTTCTCTGAGTACAATAGTATGTGTCGCACACAGAGACGCCACCAGAAAAATTTATATAAACACACAAAAAAAAAATGTTTTTAAATGTAACCTTATAGTTGCCCAGCCTGGTTCCAGATCTGTTTGTGGTCTTTCCAACTCCATTGATCACTATCAAGCCATGACAATGAGTGACAAGGAGATTTAATGATATCACAAACAGACTGTCACTTAAGCTTATAGTGGCCTAGGTCTTCTAATCACACATGCAACAATCGTCTTCTAAGCGAGCTTTTGGAAATCACACATGCAACAATTAGCTAACACTAACGACTAAAGGTTGTCCATCAAAGGTTAATAAATCATGAAACATTATACAGCACAAGCACTGCACAAAAAAAAGAATAATCAAATTGATCGAATTCTATATTTATGCATAAAAAAATCCCTCTAAATCTCTTTCAGTAGGTACAGAATAAAAAATCCCTCTTTGTAATTGTTAAAGTAATAAACATACTCTTATCTTCTTCAGCAGCTCTGGGGCATGAATGTAGTCATTCTACTTTTTATTATAGAAGACATGATTTCTACCCTTAACAAGAGTCTAAGCTTTTGAAGGGTGTGCAGCACTTGTACTTTCATGAATGTTTGAAATTAGTAATTTTGTAACTTCTTCTTTTTGCGCTCTACATTTCACCGGATGTTGTCAAAATCGAACCCGTTCACGGGATTTGATCCGTAACAGGTTAACTTCTTAGGGAGCGGCAGCAGAGGTGACGGTTTTGGAGAGTCTGGCGTGCCCAAAGTAAAAGGCCTGCCACTCAGGCCCAGAAACTAGGATATGCACATAATTAGTACTATTGGATAGGAAACACTCTGCAGTTTCTAAAACTGTTAAACTAATGTCTGTGAGTATAACAGAACTGATATAGCAGGCGAAGACCCAAGGAATTTCTATCCAGACATTTTTTGTGTGACATTTCCTCTTTTCCATAGACTTGCTATTGAAATACATGGAGTTTAGCTCCTAGATTGCAGTACCTATGGCTTCCACTAGATGTCAACAGTTTCTGGACAGTGTTTGGAGGCTTTAGCACTGAACCATACAGAAGAAGAATTAGAAATGTCAAGATTTTCCGGGCATGAGAATGTGAGCGTGCCCCACTTTATTTTCCTTTTATAACATTTAGGTTATAATCCGGTTTAAATATTATAGTAAATATACATAAAAGGATACATAAAAAATTGTTTGATTTGTTTGGAGAAATATGATAGGTATAATTTAGGGAGCGGCAGCACCTCAGCTGCTGCTCCCTAAGAAGTTAAACACGTTATGATTATTTAACTTCTTAGGGAGCGGTGGGGCACTTCATAGTCATCAAAAGCTCTGCTTCTTGGCAATATCACAGCGTTGTCAGATTTCAAAAAGGCTTTACGGCGAAAGCACCACATTTGATTGTTTGAGGGTAGCACCTTACATATTTTTTTTTTGTTAGAAAAAGTAATGTATTATATCCATAAATCTCAGTTTGGTTGGCGCATTATAATCAGAAAAAACAGCGTCGACTCCTCCATTGAAACGTGAAGAGAACTCGTTCAACTTATACCTATAAACTTGTCCAAGAACAATCAAACATCATTGTAAATGTATCCTTAGGAACACTTTAATGTATATGTTGTATAATATTTCAACCGGAATATAAACTGGGTGATAAGAAAGGAAAAAAACAAAGAACGCGCAAGCCGTGAACGCGCATTTTCTTGTAAGGACATCTATGTGGACACTTCCTTATTCCTCTTCTTCTCTGCTCTAAAAGCAGCTAAGAAGAATCAAATCACTTTCTCGAGACTGTTGACATCCAGAGGAAGCGATAGGTACTGCATTCATATGCCCTTATAAGGGCATTTTCAAAAGGGAGGGGCTCTAAATGAGGCAATGTGTCAAAACCACTTTTTCCAGGACAGAAATTCCTAGGGGTTTCGCCTGCCATATCCGTTCTGTTTTACTCACAGACAAAATGTTAACACTTTTAGAAAATTCAGAGTGTTTCCTATCCAATGATACTATATATGTGCATATCCTATTTTCTGGGCCTGAATGGGATGCATTTTACTTTGGGCACGCCAGGGTCTCCAAAACGGTCACCTCGTGTGCTGCTCCCAAAGAAGTTAATGATGAATGCAGAGATCGGCTCAAGCATAAATGACCTTTAAAATATGCATTGTCAGCTGTCTAGTGAGCTGCTCTACAATGTGTCAAATCAAATTGTATTTGTCACATACACATGGTTAGCAGATATTAATGCGAGTGTGGCAAAATGCTTGTGCTTCTAGTTCCGACAGTGCAGTAATATCTAACAAGTAATCTAACAAATTCACAACAACTACATTATACACAAATGTAAAGTAATTGAACAAGAATATGTACATAGAAATGTATTGATGAGCAATGGCCGGTATTAAGCATAGGTATTAAGGCAAGATGCAATAGATGGTATTAAATACAGTATATCCTGTACATACAGTTGAAGTTGGAAGTTTACCTACACTTAAGTTGGAGTCATTAAAACTCATTTTTCAACCACTCCACAAATTTCTTGTTAACAAACTATAGTTTTGGCAAGTTGGTTACGACATCTACTTTGTGCATGACACAAGTAATTTTTCCAACAATTGTTTACAGACAGATTATTTCACTTAATTCACTTTATCACAATTCCAGTGGGTCAGAAGTTTACATACACTAAGTTGACTGCGCCTTTAAACAGCTTGAAAAATTCCAGAAGATGTCATGGCTTTAGAAGCTTCTGATTGACATCATTTGAGTCAATTGGAGGTGTACCTGTGGATGTATTTCAAGGCCTACCTTCAAACTCAGTGCCTCTTTGCTTGACATCATGGGAAACTCAAAATAAATCAGCCAAGACCTCAGAAAAAAATTGTAGACCTCTACAAGTCTAGATCATCCTTGAGAGCAATTTCCAAACGCCTGTAGGTACCACTTTCATCTGTACAAACAATAGTACGCAAGTATAAACACCATGGGACCACGCAGCCGTCAAAGAACTCAGGAAGGAGACGCGTTCTGTCTCCTAGAGATGAACTTACTTTGGTGCGAAAAGTGCAAATCAATCCCAGAACAACAGCAAAGGACCTTGTGAAGAAGCCGGAGGAAACAGGTACAAAAATATCTATATCCACAGTAAAACGAGTCCTATATCGACATAAGCTGAAAGGCCACTCAGCAAGGAATAAGCCACTGCTCCTAAACCGACACATGGGGGCGAATATCGTACTTTTTGGAGAAATGTCCTCTGGTCTGATAAAATATAACTGTTTGGCCATAATGACCATCGTTATGTTTGGAGGAAAAAGGGGGAGGCTTGCAAGCCGAAGAACACCATCCCAACGTGAAGCACGGGGTAGCAGCATCATGTTGTGAGGGTGCTTTGCTGCAGGAGGGACTGGTGCACTTCACAAAATAGATGTCAAAATGAGGTAGGAAAACTATTGAAGCAACATCTCAAGACATAAGTCAAAAAGTTAAAGCTTGGTCGCAAATGCGTCTTCCAAATGGACAAGCATACTTCTAAAGTTGTGGCAATATGGCTTAAGGACAACAAAGTCAAGGTATTGGAGTGGCCATCACAAAGCCCTGACCTCAATCCTATAGAAAATGTGTGGGCAGAACTGAAAAAGCATGTGCGAGCAAGGAGGCATACAAACCTGACTCAGTTACACCAGCTCTGTCAGGAGGAGTGGGCCAAAATTCACCCAACGTACATAACACGAGACAGAAACAGCATCAAGAACTAAAACTAAAGACAAAAAACAATCAATGCAGCAGCGGGGAACAGAGCTGGGGAACTGACAAATATAGGGGAGGAAATAAACATGAGATAAGTGAGTCCAGGTGAGTCCAATAACGCTGATGCGCGTGACGAGGGAAGGCAGGTGTGCGTGATGGATGGCAGGAGTGCGTGATGCAGGGTAATCTGGCTCCCTCAAGCGCCAGGGGGAGGGAAGAGCAGACGTGACAGGGATCAGTGAAAGCAAGCCGTCTATGCATATTAATCTCTGTTTCAGTACCAACTGGTACTGTAGATGTTAAAATACTACTATTTAGGCACATTTTAGGGTGAGGAAAGTATCTTAAAAAATGTTTGGAGAGCCTTTACGCACAAAATACTGTATATTGATTAATAAACATGCATTACTTAAGATCAAGGTCAGAATACGCATAGAGAGAAGTGCATAAGAACATTTACATGTGCTTAACTATGGTCAGAATCGGGGCCTCTCATTGCTAGTTACTTTGTTTTTTTTATTATTGAATATGTAAACCTGGTCAATTTTATAAACCATGTGACCTTTGAAGTTACAGAACTATGGGAACTGGTATTTTTCTGATGTTTTTAACAATGGAAATGTATTTGTATAAAAATTCTTAATTCCAAATCAAACTCAAATCAAACTTTATTTAAATTTAAAGCGAATTTAAAATCTCAACACACTTCAAAGGAAAAACGATACAATTCAGGAGATAAAATAACAAGCAGGAAGCAATAAAATAGATTCTTTAAGGAAACATGTTTTAGGAACATAAAACAAAGAACATTAAAAAAAGATTCTGAAGATGTTATCTCAAATAAAAGAGCATATGAACGTATAGTATACACACTACCGGTCAAAAGTTTTAGAACACTTACTCATTCAAGGGTTTTTCTTTATTTTTATTGTTTTCTACATGGTGGAATAATAGTGAAAACATAAAAACCATGAAATAACACATATGGAATCATGTAGTAACCAAAAAAGTTAAACGAACCGAAATATATTTTATATTTGTGGAGGCCAGATTCTTCAAATAGCCACCCTTTGCCTTGATGTCAGCTTTGCAAACTCTTGGCATTCTTTTAACCAGCTTCACCTGGAAGGCTTTTCCAACAGTCTTGAAGGAGTTCCCACATATGCTGAGCACTTGTTGGCTGCTTTTCCTTCACTCTGCGGTCCGACTGATCCCAAACCATCTCAATTTGGTTGAGGTCGGGTGATTGTGGAGGCCAGGTCAACTGATGCAGCACTCCATCGCTCTCCTTCTTGGTAAAATAGCTTTTACTCAGCCTGGAGGTGTGTTGGATCATTGAACTGTTGAAAAACAAATGATAGTGCCACTAAGCCCAAACCAGATGGGATGGCGGATCGTTGCAGAATGCTGTGGTAGTGTGTCTTGAATTCTAAATAAATCACAGACAGTGTCACCAGCAAAGCATCCCCACACCATAACACCTCGTCCTCCATGCTTTACGGTGGAAAATACACATGGAGACCATCCATTCACCCACACCGCATCTCACAAAGACACGGTGGTTGGAACCAAAAATCTCCAATATGGACTCCAGACCAAAGGACAAATTTCCACCGGTCTAATGTCCATTGCTCGTGTTTCTTGGCCCAAGCAAGTCTCTTCTTATTGGCCTTTAGTAGTGGTTTCTTTGGAGCAGTTCGACCATGAAGGCCTGATTCACACAGTCTCCTTTGAACAGTTGATGTTGACATGTGTCTGTTACTTGAACTCTGTGAAGCATTTATTTGTGCTGCAATTTCTGAGGCTGGTAACTCTAATGAACTTATCCTCTGCAGCAGAGGTAACTCTGGGTCTTCCACTCCTGTGGCAGTCCTAATGAGATCCAATTTCATCATACCGCTTGATGGTTTTTGCGACTGCACTTGAAGAAACGTTCAAAGTACTTGAAATGTTCCGTATTGACTGATCTTCATGTCTTAAAGTAATGATAGACTGTCGTTTCTCTTTGCTTATTTGAGCTGTTCTTGCCATAATATGGACTAGGTCTTTTACCAACTTGGGCAAAAATCTTCTGTATTATCCCCACCCCCCCACCCCTACCTTGTCACAACACAACTGATTCGCTCAAACACATTAAGAAGGAAAGACATTTCACAAATGTACTTTTAACAAGGCACACATGTTAATTGTAATGCATTCCAGGTGACTACCTCATGAAGCTGGTTGAGAGAATGCCAGGACTGTGCAAAGCTGTCATCAAGGCAAAGGGTGGATATTTGAAGAATTTCAAATATAAAAAATATTTTTATTTGTGGTTACTACATGATTCCATGTGTTATTTCATCGTTTTGATGTCTTCACTATTATTCTACAATGTAGAAAATAGTAAACAACGAAGAAAAAGCCTTGCATTAGTAAGTGTTCTAAAACCTTTGACCGGTAGTGTATATTGAAAGAAGAGATTAATGATAACAATGCTATAAGATACTTGGCATTCATCTACCTTGACTGCTAATCCTCAACTGGCTCTGATTTTGACCTCGTGACTCCTTGACCATTTCCTGAACCCTGACCCCTCATCATGACCTTATTAATGAAACCAAGCAACAAGAATGTAGGCAAACAGGAAAAAACTTCTCTATATTACTGATGACTCACACATCTCAAGCTTTAGGTGAGTGTCCTGAATTCCCTACTAGTCATATTCTGCTGCAATTTTCTCAACTGCCGTTGTACCTGTAATAGCAACTCCAGCTGCTATTAAAGGTGGAAATCCCAAAACAATTCCCACACTCGCAACAGCTGCACCACCTATTTGTAATAGAGAACCTCGAAAATCTTTGTTTGCTTCTCTCTTCTCCTTCTCCTCATACAGTTCTATGATCCTTTTCTGCGCATTCTTTAACTTCCTCTCCTCCTCCTGTCTCTTCCTCTCCTCCTCCTGTCTCTTCCTCTCCTCCTCCTGTCTCTTCCTCTCCTCCTCTTTTATCATATTCTGAGTCTCTTCATATATCTCACTGGTGTAGTGACGTCCTCCATTCTTCTCCACCATTTTCCCTATCTTCTCCAGCAGCTCTGTGACCTGAGTGTGGTCCTCCCTCTCTCTATTGTTAAAGACATGAAACCTGTTCTCACAGGCATTGATGACTTTCTGAAGCTTATCACTCTCTGTCAGGAATGTCATCACTGGTTTGCCATCCAGCTGATCGGGCCGAGTGAACAGTATGATTGTGAAGGGTGAAGCGTCTGCTCCAAAGTTCTCCTGGATCCACTTCACAGTGTCCCTCTCCTCTTCTGTGAATCTATCCAGCCTGATCACCAGCAGGAACACATGGGGTCCTGGGACTGACATCTTGATGCTCTCATCTATTTCCCTGTTCATCTCCCTTTTAGACAGTGTTGTATCAAAGAGGCCTGGGGTGTCAATTACTGTTATTTTTGTTCCTGGAACATACCTTTCACCTTTTGTACAGTGTTTGGTCACAGACTTTGGGGAGGCCTCTGCTTTAAACACATTTCCCCCCAGGATGGTGTTTCCTGTTGCACTCTTCCCTGCTCCAGTCTTCCCCACCAGAACTATCCTCAGGTCAGAGGGGAGTGACACTGTATAAAGTATAAAATTGAATAATAATTCAACAGTGTCGGGGTCAATTCCATTATACTTCAGACAATTCAGTTGTTGAATTTAATATTTCAATTCAGGGGTTGAAATGTGTACAATTATTTTTTACTTTTTATAAGGGCACAAAGTGAGATCCAGATGCAGACATAGGAGGCAGATGGTAGAGCCTTTGAAGATTATTAAATCCAAAAAGGGGTAGGCAAAATAATGGTTGTGAGAATAGAGAATATAGCCGACCCCGAGGTGGTGTGGTGCCTGGGAGAAGATCAATGGCACAATAATTTTCTTTATTTAACCAGGTAGGCAAGTTGAGAACAAGTTCTCATTTACAACAGCGACCTGGCCAAGATAAAGCAAAGCAGTTTGACACATACTCCATGTGTAACTCTGTGTTGTTGTAAAACAAACATACAGTCAATAAAACAAATCTATATACAAAGAGTGCAAATGAGGTAGGATAAGGTAGGTAAGGCAATAAATACGCCATGGTGGCAAAGTAATTACAATATAGCATTTAAACACTGGAATGGTAGATGTGCAGTAGATGAATGTGCAATGTAGAAAAACTGGGTGGAAAGGAACAAGATAAATAAATAAATACGGTAGGGGATGAGGTAGTTGGTTGGGCTATTTACAGGTGCAGGGGTCTGTCAGCTGCTCTGACAGCTGATGCTTAAAGCTGGTGAGGGAGATGTGTCTCCAGTTTCAGAGATTTTTGTAGTTCGTTCCAGTCATTGGCAGCAGAGAACTGGAAGGAGTGGCAGCAGAGAACTGGAAGGAGAGTCAGCCAAAGGAGGAATTGGCTTTGGCCAGATCAATGAATACGGCTGCACAGTAATGTCTCTTATCGATGGTGGTTATGATGTCGTTTAGGACCTTGAGTGTGGCTGAGGTGTACCCATGACCAGCTCTGAAACCAGATTGCATAGCGGAGAAGGTACGGTGGGATTTGAAATGATCGGTAATCTGTTTGTTAACTTGGCTTTCAAAGACCTCTTCAAAGGCAGGGTAGGATAGATATAGGTCTATAGCAGAATGGGTCAAGTGTGTCTCCCCCTTTGAAGAGGGGGATGACCGCAGCTGCTTTCCAGTCTTTGGGAATCTCAGACAACACAAAAGAGGTTGAACAGGCTAGTAATAGGGGTTGCAACAATTTCACCAGATCATTTTAGAAAGAAAGGGTCCAGATTGTCTAGCCCGGCTGATTTGTAGGGGTCCAGATTTTGCAGCTCTTTCAGAACATCAGCTAACTGGATTTGGGAGAAGGAGAAATGGGAGAGGCTTTGGCGAGTTACTGAGGGGGGTGCAGTGCTGTTGACCGGGGTACGGGTAGCCAGGTGGAAAGCATGGCCAGCCATAGAAAAATGCTTATTGAAATTCTCAATTATTGTGGGTTTATCGGTGGTGACAGCGTTTCCTATCCTCAGTGCAGTGGGCAGCTGGGAGGAGGTGCTCTTATTCTCCATAGACTTTACAGTGTCCCAGAACTTTCAGTTTGTGTTACATGAAGCAAATTTCTGCTTGAAAAAGCTAGCCTTGGCTTTCCTAACTGCCAGTGTATATTGGTTCCTGACTTCCCTGAAAAGTTGCATATCACGGGGGCTGTTCGATGCTAATGCAGAACGCCACAGGATGTTTTTGTGCTGGTCAAGTGCAGTCAGGTCTGGAGAGAACCAAGGGCTATATCTGTTCCTGGTTCTACATTTCTTGAATGGGGCATGCTTATTTAAGATGGTGAGGAAGGCACTTTTAAAGAATAACCAGGCATCCTCTACTGACGGGATGAGGTCAATATCCTTCCAGGATACCTGGGCGAGGTCGATTAGAAAGGCCTGCTCGCTGAAGTGTTTTAGGGAACGTTTAACTTCTTAGGGAGTTTATGAATTTATTCTAATGGAAAATATTGGAGGTGCTACCCTCAAACAATCAAATGTAGTGTTTTCGCCGTAAAGCCTTTTTGAAATCTGACAACGCTGTGATATTGCCAAGAAGCAGAGCTTTTGATGACTATGCAACACTTGTATATTGATGAATGTTTAATAATTCAACTTTTGGATTTTGAATTTGGTGCCTTACATTTCACCGGGTAGTGTCGGGAGTGGGGTTAGCGCCCCACCACTCCCTAAGTAGGTAACTTATTATAGTTGAAAACATTCTATTTCACCTATGTTCATTAATAATATCTTACTGTAGTTGATTAATAATTGATAACAATACTGTATGAGTAGTTTAAATGTAATTTCTTCGATATACACAACCGGTCAAAACACCTACTCATTCAAGGGTTTTTCTTTATTCGTACTATTTTCTACATTTTAGAATAATAGTGAAGACATCAACACTGTAATATAGCACATGGAATCATGGAATCCCGCTCCCCCTCTTCGGTGCTCGAGGTCACCGGTTCGCTCATCATTACGCACACCTGCCACCATCGTTACGCGCACCAGCACCTAATTATGGGACTCACCTGTACATCACATCATTAATTACCTCCCCTATATCTGTCACTCCCTCAGTTTCATTGGCAAGTCAGCATTGATGTTGTTGTTTCTCATGTCCAGACTGTCAGGGATCAGCCAGGCTCCACCACCACACAATCACAGAGATCACTGTCACCTGAGTTCTAATCACCCGCACCTGCATGTCATTTGATCATTAGCACAGTCAGCATAAAGGCACTCTCTTCACACAGTCACTTTGTCTGGTCTCGTTTGAGTAAGGACTCACTCCCGGTTCCTCTTACCTAACCTTTGATGTCAGCATTATTTCATCTGCCTTCCAGTGTCTCCTTCGTCTTCCTGGTTCCAATCATCATCATCCGGCTACCTCTTTCATCATCTACAAGTAAACTATAACCTGTCAGGATTTCCCATCGTCACCTAACAGAGACATTCTCTACTACTATTTACCACTGGGACTCACCGTCTTTGTTTCATTAACTTCTCAGGGATGAGCGCACGAGGTGACCGTTTTGAAGAGCCTGGCGTGCCCAAAGTAAAATGCCTCCCATTCAGGCCCAGAAAATAGGATATGCACATATTTAGTACCATTGGATAGGAAACACTCTGAATTTTCTAAAAGTGTTAACCATTTGTCTGTGAGTAAAACAGAACGCATATGGCAGGCGAAACCCAGAGGAATTTCTGTCCTGGAAAAAGTGGTTTTGACAGTGCCTCATTTGGAACCCCTCCCTTATGAAAATGCCCATATAAGGGCATATGAATGCAGTACCCATCGCTTCCTCTGGATGTCAACAGTCTCAAATCAAATCAAATTTTATTTGTCACATACACATGGTTAGCAGATGTTAATGCGAGTGTAGCGAAATGCTTGTGCTTCTAGTTCCGACCATGCAGTAGTGTCTAACAAGTAATCTAACAATTTCACAACAACTACCTTATACACACGAGTAAAGGAATGAATACGAGTATGTACATATAAATATATGGATGAGCGATGGCTGACCGGCATAGGCAAGATGCAGTAGATGGTATGGAGTACAGTATATACACATATATATATAT
>QNTS01008887.1:4140-19559 GCA_003317085.1 Hucho hucho | reverse complement strand
ATATCGTCCTAATATTCATAAAATCACCGGTCTGCAGCAACCGGACCAACGAGGTAAGAAACGAGACGTGCATTGTTTTCATTTGATTGCATTTCACCAGCCAGCTATTTTGAGTCATCAAACGTGAGCTAGCGGATTTGAGCATTGTTTGAAAACACTAAATCATCCAGCTAGCTAGCTAATTATTGTATCGATTGACAGATTACAAAAGTATGTAACGTTAACTAATGATTTACAAACGCACGCCAGGATCCGTAACGTTTAGAATGTGATCCACTTGAGCCCAGAGTGGAGACTGGCGAGAAAGAGTTTGAGTGAGAGAATTGACACAGATTTAGCAAGTCTGGAAGTAACACATGTTTAGCTAACCAGACAGCCCCATGAATGTCTCGCCTCATTGAACATCTGGCTGCATCGGAGATTGGGCCCAGCTGAGATCAGATGTTGACCCCCTACAGGGCCTTCAATATGCATGACTGTCTCCCCTCCTCCACCGTCCGACCCCACTACACGGCTCAATACAGCCAGCTAGTCTACAATCCCACTGCAGTAATGCCCATGGCATGATACACACGCAGATAGCTAATAATACAGTAATGGCATTGTGTTACTAAGCTGTTTATCATCATTTCATCTAGTTGGCTCTGTGCCTTTTGAAGTATTGGGGACAAAGACACTGACCAGGTCACACATTATTTGGATAGTCCGGATAGTCCATCTGTAGATGCTTTACAGATGGTCATTACTATCAACAAGATAAGCAACTGCATGCGAAGGTTAGGGTTAGGTTTAGAATAAGGGTTAGGGCTAGACTTAGGATAAGGGTTAAGTTCAGGGTTAGGATAAGGGTTAAGGTTAGGTTTAGGATAAGGGTTAGGTTTAGAATAAGGGTTAAGTTCTGGGTTAGGATAAGGGTTAGGTTTAGGATAAGGGTTAAGGTTAGGTGTAGAATAAGGGTTAGGGCTAGGTTTAGGATAAGGTTTAAGTTCAGGCTTAGGATAAAGTTTGGTTTAGGATAAGGGTAAAGTTCAGGGTTAGGATAAGGGTTACGGTTAGTAGATAGATAGTTTAAATGTTACTGATAGTCTGTAGAGCATATAAAGATGGACTATCCAAAGGAAGGGTTACCAAAGACCAATTAGTGGAAAAAATATCATAATTGGTTTGCCTGTGTGAACGCAGCCATATAGATACAGTCAATCACCTGGAAGAAGCTAGTTGAGGAACAGGATGTGCCACTGGCTATTTGCACAACCAACACCAACTCTTTATCATGTTGACAAATGCAGATCTGTAGTAGAGACAAATCACCACAGACACTGTAGGCTAACAGTAGACAGTCTGTGTACATCACATGTACATGCACACTGGTGGATCCTTGTTAGGTGATGATGACTAACGTTATAGTGATGTATTTGGGGTAGCCTAGTAGTACATTGGTAGCCTGGTTCCAGATCTGTTGTCTCCTCCTATAGCCTGGTCCCAGATCTGTTGTCTCCTCCTATAGCCTGGTCCCAGATCTGTTGTCTCCTCCTATAGCCTGGTCCCAGATCTGTTGTCTCCTCCTATAGCCTNACACTGAGGGCTTCTTGCTGGGTCACAGAGACCACTGGGGCCTGCTCTTCTCCATCTCCCTCCTTGACTTTTTCCTCAGTTTCTGAGATGCGTTCAGCCTCTGCTTTTAGGGTAGCAAACCTTTTCTCAAAAGCCTGGAGGCTTGAATCATTGCCTTGTATCAATACAGTTCCATTATTATATATGTTTACTGTTTGATACGTGTTGCTCTGGTCAGCTTCTTCAAAGATGCTGATCTGACATCCTTGGCTGATGCCTCTCTTTTTTGAGAAAGGGAAATGGTTACAAATAACCCTTTTCCATATGTGCCCTCGTTTGGTATTAAATATTAAATTTGCTCGTGTTTTGCAACTGGTAAGATCTGCAAACAGGCATTCATGGTTCTGTCCCATCAACAAACCTTTGAAACTTTTCTTAGCTTTCTCTGTCTGGATATCTGGTGGGTAAACAATTTCCATAGCAACGCTGGGGATGTTGGCCACAATGTTGCAATAGAAGCCTACCTTTTCCAAAACAGCTTGTTTCTTGTATTCTTGTCTCTTGTGTCTTTAGAGGACTGTTTTACTTTGATGTCCTTTATCTTCTGTCTTTATTTTGTCTTTCTATTCTTCTGTTAACTAGCTTTGTTTTGTTTTAGCTAGCTAGCTTCTTTTAGGAGAGTCCCTAGCAACTGCTTAGCAACTGGTAAACAATTCCGCTAGCTAAGATAACTGAACAATTTTATGAAAAATAGTAACTTTTTCCAAAGCCTATCTTCTTCAATTGTTGCTTGTTTTGTCTCCTATTCAGTCTTGCAGTTTTCTTTTGCTTTTTTCCAGTGTACTTCACTCTAAAAAACATGTAAATTTCAATATTTGTAGGAGCTCATTATTTCAGCTGCTGCTGCTCAATTTGGAACTCCGGAATCTCTCTCTCAAATTCAAATTCAAATTCAAGCTGCTTTATTGGCATGAAAAACATTGTGTCAATATTGCCAAAGCAACAATGTATACAGTATACATTGTAATAAAATTAGAAACAATAACAAAAAATAATATAAAATGGTAGTAAATGATAATACAAAATTAAATACAAAAATAATAACAATAAAATGGTAATAGTCAGTAGTAGAAATTTAATAAATTGAAAAAATCTAAATCTCTCTCTCTCTCTCTCTCTCTCTCTCTCTCCAAGTGAGGCAGTGGGCAAAGACTGGTCACTAATAGGATTATCAACAGGATAAACTACACACACACACATGCAAACACACACTATGAACACACAGACACACATACTGAGGCAACTAGCGAGTTCACTACAGATTGATGGTCCACCCTATATTAGAGTCCTGTATCAGGTCGGATACACACGGTTCCCCACGGTTGACCTGCAAAAAAATCTGCTGCCGGGTGGAATGAAAACATTATTTCGACCCATGGGTCGGCTCGTGATTCAGAACAATAATATTGCGTGTCAGAAATGTTTTTAATCAAGATAATATATTTTTTTACAAACCCAGGAGGTTGTGTTGAATTGTGTTGTGAGCTCCGTTATGTGAGCGGTGGGGTATACATAGACTAGGCCAACAGCCACACAGCGTGAGAGTGGAGCAGGGTACTGTCCGTTATGTGTGTGGTGCTGGAACATTCCTAATTTGTCCACGTGCAGAGCTTATGTTCCCTTCCGCCATGTGACATTACATTGCCAAGTTTATTTTCCCTGACTCCTAGCTCACGCAAAAATAGCTGCTTATCAGGAGAAATAAAAATAAAAGTTATGATGTTGAAATACACCATCGTGGAAACAGGTGCTGTGCAAGTGAAATCCCCGCTTTGGAAGGATTTTGGAGTCATTGTGGACAAGGAGGACATCAGCCCGGTAGATGGATGCACAGCCTACAAAAGTGCAAGCAGGAGTTTGTTTAAGATAAGTCAGTTATTATCAGTTAATTATTACATTAATTCAGGCTTTTGTTCATAAGACCATGTGCAGGCCATATAAAGTTTAGACCTGTGCGGCTGGTAAAACTTTGAGTAGCCAATAGCTTACTGTATCAATGTAGCCTATTGTTGCAGCCTATAGCTTAGTCTCTGTAATGTCAATGTGGAATAAAAATCCAACAACTAACAAATGTAAGATGGATAAAAAATAAAACACTAAGATATCTTGAATAGATAAGTATTCATCCTCCTGAGTCAATACATGTTAGAAACACCTCTGGCAGTGATTACAGATGTGAGTCTTATTGGGTAAATCTCTAAAAGCTTTGCACATCTGGGTTGTGCAATATTTGCCCATTATTCTTTTCAAAATTCTTCAAGCTCTGTCTTTGTGTTGGGGATCATAGCAAGACAGCAATTTTCATGTCTTGCCATAGATTTTCAAGCAGATTTAAGACAAAAATGTAACTTGGCCACTCAGGAATATTCACTGTCTTCTTGGTAAACAACTCCAGTGTAGATTTGGCCTAATAGGTTATTGCCCTGCTGAAAGGTGGATTCCTCTCCCAGAGTCTGGTGTGTAAAGCAAACTGAAACAGGATTTCCTCTAGTATGTTTCCTGTGCTTAGCTTCATCCCATTTCTTTTCATCCTGAAAAACACCCCAGTCTTTGCCGATGTCAAGCATACCAATGACATGATGCAGCCACCACTATGCTTGAAAATAAAGAGGCAGTTACTCTGTGATGTGTTGTGTTGGATTTGCCACAAACATCAGGATTTGCATTTAGGCCAAAAACGGAATTCCTTTGGCGTGTTGTTTTGTATTATTACTTTAGTGCCTTGTTGCATACATGATGTACGCTCTGGAATATATATTCTGTATATTTGTATTCTTCTTTTCCGTCTGTCATTTAGATTCTTATTGTGGATTCACTACAATGTTGTTTATCAATCCTCGGTTTTCTCCCATCACAGCGATTGAACTCCGTAGCCGTTTTAAAATCCCCAATGACTTCATATAACAATAACCCTCAGAAGGACTGTCACGGATCCCCCCCGGTACTGCTGCTCATTCTGTTCACTAGTTCCGTAAGTCAACGTCACCGGCCTTCTAGGCTGCACTGAACTGTGTCATTACGCACACCTTGTTCCAATTCCTCACTGATTGTGTTTGTATAAATGTGCCCTTTGTTTCCCCATTGGGCTGTCGATTATATTTCCCATGTCCGTTGGTGGTGTGAATACCTATGCGTTGTCTCAGCCTGTGCTGCGTGTTTTGTGCTTTGTGTATTACGGGTATCGTGCGGTGTCGTTCTACGAGGTTTACCCTCACTCTTTTGTTTGGGTACATCTCAGTGTTTTGTATACGTGTTTGTTTTGGGTGTATTAAAAACCCAGATGATGTATTCCTGCACCTGTCTCCAAATCCTTTACACCAGCGTGACAAGGACAACTGCATATTTGATGTGTCTGGGTGGTTTAATACATGATCCACAGCAAACTTATTAACTTGACCATGCATAAAGAGATGTTCATTGTCTGATTTGTAATTGTTACTCATCTACCAATCAACTCCCTTCTTTATGAGGACAGTCATTCGAAAATCATGTCAACCCCTATTATTTATTTCACACAGAATCCATGTAACTTATTATATCATTTGTTAAGCCAAATGTTACTTGCAGACAAATTCATAGCCTATTAGCCTACTACTCTGGAGTCATAAAACATTTATGTATGTTATTTGGCGGGTCACGGATCGGCTTTCAGAACAATTCTATGCAGGTGGGTCGGGTTGCGGAGAAAAATCTGTCCTGATGTTTGATTACGGTGGGGGCTTGGAATTGATGTGGGGCCGGTGCAGCTCGAAAAAACTGACCCGTGCAGGACTCTACCCTACATACAGTATGTGTGTGTGTGTGGGGTAGGGAGGGGGGGTTCTTCTGAGGAATTAACACTGCCCTCAATCTCTTTACCCACCCTCCAAAACACACACACACACACTCACACACACTCAACCACAAGGTTACGTACACCAACATATGACGAGCGTATGTGTGTAGACTCATACACAGATACATGCTCTACACATATCGTGTGGACACACACACACACACACCAAGCTCTTGTCCTGTCCAGGGTCTTATATAACTGCCAGGAGATTATTGAAAAAGCAGGACACAGATGCTCAGACGGGGATTTTGCTACCTCCCTCCTCTCGTATTCTCTTTCTCTCCATTCGTCGGTCTGTCTCCAGCCCACCCTTAACCCTCTCTTTTTCATAGAACTGATATCAAAAGACAGGTTTTAGCAGGACAGAACATGAATCTAGAAGATTTTGTTGGTAGTCTAGGACAGATGGACACATCTTAAAGCAAAACAGATGCACACAAAACATGCATTCTTTTGTATTTTCTTTGTACCATCATCTTTGAAATGCAAGAGAAAGGCCATAATGTATTATTCCAGCCCAGGTGCAATTTAGATTTTGGCCACTAGATGGCAGCAGTGTATGTGCACAGTTTTTGACTGATCCAATGAACCATTGCACATCTGTTCAAAATGTGGTATCAAGACTGCCCAAATGTGCCTAATTGGTTTATTAATAAATTTTGAAGTTCATAATTGTGCACTCTCAAACAATAGCATGGTATTTTTCACTGTAATAGCTACTGTAAATTGGACAGTGCAGTTAGATGAACAAGCATTTAAGCTTTCTGCCCATATCAGATACTGTATGTCTATGTCCTGGGATTTTTCTTTTGCTACTTACAACCTCATGCTAATCATTATTAGCCTACGTTAGCTCAACTGCCCCACGGGGAGGACACCGATCCCGTAGAGGTTTTAAGTACCTTACAGTAATTGTTTTCAATTAAAATTGTCAGAATTATACAAAAATAGCTTCTTAGCAAAGAGCAATTTCGCAAACGAGAATTGTGCTAGGACTGTCTGGGAGTGGTCTGAGTGGGGAGGAGAAAACTGAAAACTAGCTGTTATTGGCAGACAGTTCCAAACCTGTCTTTCTTTTTGGTCTATCAACTAATGTCACAAGGCCTAAGTTCCATCCCAGCTGAAATTTCAGGTGGTCTTTACAGCTCTTACATTAAAAGGGCATTAACTACTTAGCGCCCCACTCCCGACACTACCCGGTGAAATGTAAGGCGCCAAATTCAAAATCCAAAAGTTGAATTATTAAACATTCATCAATATACAAGTGTTGCATAGTCATCAAAAGCTCTGATTCTTGGCAAAATCACAGCGTTGTCAGATTTTAAAAAGGCTTTACGGCGAAAGCACAACATTTGATTGTTTGAGGATAGCCCCTCTCATATTTTATGCATTAGCATAAATCCATAACCAACGCGGGTCTCACAAAACGCATAAAATCGCTAATATAAAATCACTTACCTTTGATGAACTTCTGCTGAGGGCTTCCCAAGTGTCCAACGAAGACAATCCATGCTTCTTTTGTTAGAAAAAGTCATTTATTATATCCATAAATCTCTGTTTGGTTGGCGCGTTATGTTCATAAAATCCACCGTTGAGTCACCCATAGAACCGTGAAGAGAATGCGTTCAAATTATACCTATCATATTTGTCAGAGCCGGGACTCGAACCCAGGTCTCTGGCATGAGAGTCAGGATCTCAATCCTTGAGCAACTGGAGGTGGTGAACCCAACAGTAAGACGCACTCGGAAGAAGATGAGATGCAAAATAGTTTTAATACAAAAACAAGCAACAGAAATCCATAGCTGGAGCAAAAATCATCAAAAGGTAATCCTCAAAAACCAAAACCAGTCCAACGGGGCTTTTCAAAAAGATAGTCAAAATTGTTACCAAGGAAATCCAGCAAAAAACTCCAGCGGAGAAAATCCACATAAAATAAAACAGAGAAGGGAATAATCCACAGGCAAGGGAAAATAAATTGTCTCTGAGTAAAGAACACTTACTTGGTCAGCTAAACACCAAGCAAAGAGGCTATGAGACAGAGTGACTTAAATACACACATCTGAATGAGACACATGTGAACCTAATAACACTAATTACAAAAAGAATAAGCAGGGCACAATAGCCCCATGAGGACCTCTAGAGGCCAAAACATGACATAACAAGCAACACTGACAATATTTCTCCAAACAAATCAAACATAATTTTTTATGTTTCCTTAGGTATCATTTTATGTATATTTACTAATAATATTTCAACCGGATTGTAGCCTGACTGATAAGAAATGAAAATAAAGTGAGGCGTGTTCTCATTCTCGTGACCAAAAAAAGTATTTCTCATTTCCACTTCCTTCAGTAAATCTTCTTCTATACGATTCCCTTTAGCCCTGTTGTTTTGAAACCTTGTCTAAAGACTGTTGACATCTAGTGGAAGCCATAGGTACTGCAGTCTCAGTCCTACATAAGAGAGAAATTAATAGCCACAATGGAGAAAAAGGTAATTTACAAAAAAAACAGCAAATCCGTATGGATTTTCCTTGGGTTTTTGCCTGCTATATCACTTCTGTTATACTCACATACATTATTTTAACACTTTTAGAAACTTCAGAGTGTTTCCTATCCAATAGTCCTAATTATGTGCATATCCTATTTTCTGGGCCTGAATGGCAGGTATTTTACTTTGGGCATGCCAGACTCTCCAAAACCGTCTCCTCGGCAGCCGCTCCCTAAGAAGTTAACATAATTTTCAAAATTTTACAGTATTACCCCAACCTCATAGTGTGATAATATATACACAAGTTTTGACTGCACTGGACCTTTAATACAGAGACAGAGACACGTGTGCACAAACACAAAGAGAGAGGCACACACATGCTATCTTAGACTGACAGTCATGCATAGAGACATACAATCAACCGAACTGCAGGACAGAAGAGGCCTTTTTTTGTCATTCAATTCTCTCTGCCGCATTCTCTCGTCTTTTTTTTCTCTTCTCTCCCTCGCCCTCAGGTGAGAAGTCATTATTGGACTGTGATCTTTTATTTTTCATCTTTCAAAAATAGACTATTTTAAAACGAGTCTCTTAGCTGCCTGCGGCTTTACGAGAACACACACAAGCATGCGCACATGCACAGACACATATTCTGCTTTGACACCTAGGTTTCTGTTAATGAAGGAGGATGGGGGAGAAATGGAGCGAGACACAGCAATGGAGAGAAAGATTGAGAGGGAGAGAGAAAAGGAGAGGGAGAGATGGAGAGAGAGAGAGAGATGGAGAGAGATAAGGAGAGAGAGAGATGGTGAGAGAGGGGGGAGAGGGAGAGATGGAGAGAGAGAGAGTGCGAGATAGAGAGAGAGAGAAAAAAGAGAGACAGAGAGAGAGATGGACAAATTGATGGAAAGTGGTGTTGGGGGAAAAACATACGACATTATAAAATCCTATACAAATTAATGGAAAGTAGAGTTGGGGGAAAAACATACAACATTATAAAATCCTATACAAACTGATGGAAAGTAGAGTTTGGGGAAAAACACACATTTCTTTCCATAGGGCCGGGGGGTGAGACAGGGATGTAGCTTAAGCCCCACCCTCTTCAACATCTATATCAAGGAATTGGCGAGGGCACTAGAACAGTCTGCAGCACCCAGTCTCACCCTACTATAATCTGAAGTCAAGTGTCTACTGTTTGCTGATGATCTGGTTCTTCTGGCTCCAGATACTCAAGTAGTCTAAAGAAGGCCAGTTTTATTGCTTCATTAATCAGAACAACAGTTTGCAGCTGTGCTAACATAATTGCAAAAGGGTTTTCTAATAATCAATTAGGCTTTTAAAATTATAAACTTGGATTAGCTAACACAACGTGCCATTGGAACACAGGAGTGATAGTTGCTTATGATGGGCCTCTGTACGTCTATGTAGATATGTAAAAATCTGCCGTTTCCAGCTACAATAGTCATTTACAACATTAACAATGTCTACAATGTATTTCTGATCAATTTGATGTTATTTTAATGGACAAAAAGAAATATATGCACAGATCTTCTGCACAGATTCTGTCAGACCTAGGCCTTGACTGTAGATCTCAGTAAGACCAAAATAATGGTGTTTCAAAAAAGGTCCCTTTCCCAGGACCACAAATACAAATTCCATCTAGACACTGTTGCCCTAGAGCACACAAAAAACTATACATACCTCGGCCTAAACATCAGTGCCACAAATAACTTCTACAAAGCTGTGAACGATCTGAGAGACAAGGCAAGAAGGGCCTTCTATGCCATCAAAAGGAACATAAAATTTGTCATACCAATTAGGATCTGGCTAAAAATACTTGAATCAGTTATAGAACCCATTGCCGTTATTGGTTGTGAGGTCTCAGAGTACAATGTAAAACACCAAATAATGCATGCAGAGCAGAATTAGGCCGATACCCGCTAATTATCAAAATCCAGAAAAGAGCCATTAAATTCTACAACCACCTAAAAGGAAGCAACTCCCAAACCTTCCATAACAAAGCCATCACTTACAGAGAGATGAACCTGGAGAAGAGTCCCATAAGCAAGCTGGTCCTGGGGCTGTTCACAAACACAAACAAACCCCACAGAGCCCCAGGACAGCAACATAATTAGACCCAACCAAATCATGAGAAAACAAAAAGATAATTACTTGACACATTGGGAAGAATTTACAAAAAAACTGAGCAAACTAGAATGCTAATTGGCCCCAAACAGAGAGTACACAGTGGCAGAATACCTGACTACTGTGACTGACCCAAAATTAGTCGCCGTAGGCAGTCGCTGTAGGCAGACCTGGCAGTCGCCGTAGGCAGACCTGGCTCTCAAGAGAAGACAAGGCTATGTGCACACTGCCCACAAAATGATGTGGAAACTGAGCTGCCCTTCCTAACCTCCTGCCAAATGTATGACCATATTAGAGAAACATATTTCCCTCATATTCCACAGACTCAAAGAACTTGAAAACAAACCCAATTTTGATAAACTCCCATATCTATGGGTGAAATACCACAGTGAGCAATCACAGCATCAAGATTTGTGACCTGTTCTCAAAAGAAAAGGGCGACCAGTGAAGAACAAGCATTGTAAATACAACCTATATTGATGTTTATTTATTTTCCCTTTTGTACTTTAAATTTGCACATCGTTACAACACTGTGTATATACATAATATGACATTTGAAATGTATTTATTATTTTGGAACCTCTGTGAGTTTAATGTTTACTGTTCATTTTTTATTTCACTTTTGTTTATTATCTATTTCACTTGCTTTGGCAATGTTAACATTTGTTTCCCATGCCAATAAAGCCCCTTAAATTGAGAGAGAGAGAGAGAGATGGAGAGAGCAGTGTAATTAGGCAGTGTGTGTGCATGTCAGATTGTACTGATTGGACAGATCAATGACTTCACAGATCAACGTCTCTCCGTCAGGCACAAAGAGATCTAACAAGGCCATTTCTAACAACCCCAGCTAACACCCTGAGACATGGAGTGAGAAAGGAAGGGAGAGAAGGAGGGTGGAGGAGAGGAGAGAGTCTGAGATGAGAGAAATCAGAAAAACATTCAGACACATTAGCCTGACCCCTAAAGCTACATCTCCCCTCTCAACTCCTCCTTTCATCCTAAAACTACATCCCTACGTCCCTCATCTCCACTCCTCCTTTCCCCCTAAAGCTACATCCCTCATCTCCACTCCTCCTTTCCTCCTCCTCTCCCTCCTTCCTTCATCTTGCAGTAATGTGCACCTCTTCTCATCAAAACATCCTCCGAATCAAATTACAGAGAGCTAAGAGAGAGAAAACACTCATTGCCCACCACACCATGCTATGTGTCTGTGTGTGTGTGTGTGTGTCTGTGTGTGGGTGCTCTGTGTGTGTATCTTTGTCTACGTGTGAGATTCCTCTCACACATAACATAAAGGTGTATTGCAATTATTGTGCATTGGGTGTGTAGGTGTGGGTGTATTTCATTCTAACACGCACACACACACACATACACACGCACACACAGATATTCCCCTTCCTCATCTCAGCAGAGGTTAATTGAAACCCGACCCAAGGTGAGTTTTCTGTGCTGCGTACATCACTGGTTATTTTCAGCAGGGGTCAGAAAATTCAGATACACACTTCAACAGCGGACATCCGAGGGAACACAAACACCCCAATTTATCACTGATTATACCAGAGAGTATCGACTAAAAGATAGCCATCAATAAAACACACACTAACACATGCAGGTGCACCATTCAGCAATCAAAAAACAAGTTGACTTCTCTGTTTCGATCTCTCTTTTCTTTCCTCTCCATCCCTCTATCTCTCTCCGTGTCACACTAAGGGAGCATAGAGAAGGTCTCTCTCCTCTCTCTCCGTGTCACACTAAGGGAGCATCGAGAAGGTCTCTCTCTTCTCTCTCCATGTCACACTAAGGGAGCATCGAGAAGGTCACTCTCTTCTCTCTCCATGTCACACTAAGGGAGCATAGAGAAGGTCTCTCTCCTCTCTCTCCATGTCACACTAAGGGAGCATAGAGAAGGTCTCTCTCCTCTCTCTCCATGTCACACTAAGGGAGCATAGAGAAGGTCTCTCTCTTCTCTCTCCATGTCACACTAAGGGAGCATCGAGAAGGTCACTCTCTTCTCTCTCCATGTCACGCTAAGGGAGCATAGAAAAGGTCCCTCTCTTCTCTCTCCATGTCACACTAAGGGAGTATACAGAAGTCCCTCTATCTTCCTCCATGTCAAACTAAGGGAGCATAGAGAAGGTCCCTCTCTTCTCTCTCCGTGTCACACTAAGGGAGTATACAGAGGTCCCTCTATCTTCCTCCATGTCAAACTAAGGGAGCATAGAGAAGGTCCCTCTCTTCTCTCTCCATGTCACACTAAGGGAGTGTACAGAGGTCCCTCTCCTCTCTCTCCATGTCACACTAAGGGAGTGTACAGAGGTCCCTTTCTTCTCTCCATGTCAAACTAAGGGAGTGTACAGAGGTCCCTCTCTTCTCTCTCCATGTCACACTAAGGGAGTGTACAGAGGTCCCTCTCTTCTCTCTCCATGTCACACTAAGGGAGTGTACAGAGGTCCCTTTCTTCTCTCTCCATGTCAAACTAAGGGAGTGTACAGAGGTCCCTCTCTTCTCTCTCCATGTCAAACTAAGGGAGTGTACAGAGGTCCCTCTCCTCTCTCTCCATGTCACACTAAGGGAGCGTAGAGAAGGTGTGTGTATTTGTGCGCGTGATGCATGTGTGTGCGTACATGAGCACGTGTGAGTGTGTATTAACACCCCTGGCCAGAGTCCCAGGAGCAGGGACCTTTGTGCTGCCAAACTTTCCCCTGTTCAGGACTGGTCGGGTCTGGTCAGGACTGGTCAGGTCTGGTCCAGGTCAGGACTGGTCTAGTCTGGTCAGGACTGGTCTAGTCTGGTCTAGTCTGGTCAGGTCTGGTAAGGACTGGTCTGGTCAGGACTTTGTCTATTCTGGTCTAGTCCGGTCAGGACTGGTCTAGTCTGGTCAGGACTGGTCTAGTATGGTCTGGTCAGGTCAGGTCAGGACTGGTCTAGTCTGGTCTAGTCTGGTCTGGTCTGGTCAGGACTGGTCTAGTCTAGTCTGGTCAGGACTGGTCAGGTCTGGTCGGGTGAGGACTGGTCTAGTCTGGTCTGGTCGGGTCAGGACTGGTCTCGTCTGGTCGGGTCAGGACTGGTCTAGTCTGGTCAGGACTGTTCTAGTCTGGTCTAGTCTGGTCAGGTCAGGTCTGGTAAGGACTGGTCTGGTCAGGACTGGTCTGGTCAGGACGGGTCTAGCCTGGTCAGGACTGGTCTAGTCTGGTCTAGTCTAGTCTGGTCAGGTCAGGTCTGGACTGGCCTAGTCTGGTCTGGTCTGGTCAGGACTGGTCTAGTCTGGTCAGGACTGGTCTAGTCTGGTCAGGACTGGTCTAATCTGGTCAGGTCAGGACTGGTCTAATCTGGTCAGGTCAGGACTGGTCTAGTCTAGTCTAGTCTGGTCTGGTCAGGACTGGTCTAGTCTGGTCTGGTCAGGACCAGTCCTCACCCGACCAGGACTGTTCTAGTCTAGTCTGGTCAGGACTGGTCAAGTCTGGTCGGGTCAGGACTGGTCTAATCTGGTCGGGACTGGTCTGGTCAGGACTAGTCTAGTCTGGTCAGGACTGGCACATGGCCAGGGAAACAAGGACACACAATTTATTGACACAGGAAAGAGAGGAGGGGGAGATAGAGGGTAGAGAGACAGAAAGAATGATAAAGAAAGGAGAGAGAAAGACGGTGAGAGAGAGAGAGAGACAGTGAGAGAGAGAGACGGTGTGAGAGAGAGATGGTGAGAGAGAGATGGTGAGATAGAGAGAAAGAAAGAAAGAAAGAAAGAAAGAGAGAGAGTGCGATAGAGGAGCAAGAGGGGGTAGAGCAAGAGGGAAACAGAGAGAGAGGGTGGGTGAGATAGAGAGAGAGGGAGGGACAGAGGGAGGGACAGGAGGAGAGAGAGAGAGGATCAGGTAGCTCCGCGGTGCTCGCGATTCAGCAACTCAGAGAGAGAGAAAGAGAGTGACAGAGAGAGGGGGGGAAAGCGCTGGACTAACACAGTTGACTAATTGGAGGAGTGTGAGAGAGAAAGGAGGAGAGGGGAGAGAAGAGGGGTGTGTGGATAGGAGCGGAGGAATAGCGTAAAGGAGTGGAGGTGAGTCAGAGACTGATTAAAAGAACAGTAGTTACAGAGGAGTGGTGTGAGCGGTACGGGATGTCTGGTACACTCTGGTAGGAACCATCATTATACAACCCCTGTGTTTTTGACGCTTCCTCTGAGTCGTTGTGTTGTTTGTATGTTGTTAGTGTTTGCTTGTGATTGCATGTGTTAGTTCATGTGTTAGTTCCTGTTGGTATATGGACATTGAATTGAGAGTTATTGTTTGTCCTGCAATGATGGGTTTGCGTTGCCAAGTGTCCCAGCACTATGTTTTTCTATTCAGCTCTGCAATCACTGAGAGTGACTTTGATTCAGCAAGGATGTGTGTATGTGTGACGCTGTGCTCATCTCATACAACATTTATCCTCACTTTTGCATTGTGTGAGTGTTGGTGTGTGCATCAGGCATGCATATGTGTGTGTATTTACAATCTGCTATATAAAGCCCTATGAACTCAATGTGGTGTTTTAAAGCTGTGTGTGTGTATGTGTTAAAGCCTTGTGTGTGTTATACCTCTAGTGAATAGCTGAAAGCTCCAAGCGGTCCCTGGATGTGTTTCTGCAGATACTCCCTTCTCATAGAATCCATGTTCACACAGATCTAGCTGAAGTGTATGTTGGTGTTTATGCGGCACAAGCGTGTGAGAGTTGCGTGTGTTTGTTTGCATACTGTATGTGAGTATATGTGTGCTGCATAGGGCACGTGTACCCCATGCATACGTTTGTGTGTGTGTGTGTCTGTGTGTGTGTGTGTGTGTGTGTGTTTGTGTGTGTGTGTGTGTGTGTTTGTGTGTGTGTGTGTGGTGTGCATGTGTGTATGAGTCTATATCCATGCATGTGTGTGTTCACTGTTCCTTTGTGCCCACTCCCCTTTACCTCCTTCAGTACCCTGGTTTCTAACACAGAGGCCCAGACTGATGGAAAGTAAACACCTAGAGGTAGAAATAGACACAGAGCGAGAGAGGGAGGAGAGGAGACAGAGAGACAGACAGACAGACAGACAGCATAGAGGGAGAAGAGATGAGTTAGAGAGAGACAAAGACAGAGACAGACAGACAGCACAGAGGGAGGAGAGACGAGTTAGAGAGAGACAGAGACAGACAGACAGACAGCACAGAGGGAGGAGAGACGAGTTAGAGAGAGACAGAGACAGACAGACAGACAGCATAGAGGGAGGAGAGACAAGTTAGAGAGAGACAGAGACAGGCAGACAGACAGCATAGAGGGAGGAGAGACGAGTTAGAGAGAGACAGAGACAGACAGACAGACAGCATAGAGG
>QNTS01008885.1:7498-17820 GCA_003317085.1 Hucho hucho | reverse complement strand
TAATGTAATGTAATGGTTAATGGACTAACAGTCTAACATAACATCTAAGTAGCTGAATATGCTGTTCTTCACCAACAGAAGGCACCAACATCAAAACCTCATGCCAACTGTAAAGTATGGTGGAGGGAGCATCGTGGTTTGGGGCTGCTTTGCTGCCTCAGGGCCTGGACGGCTTGCTATCATCTACGGAAAAATGAATTCCCAAGTTTATCAAGACATTTTGCAGGAGAATGTTAGGCTATCTGTCTGCCAATTGAAGCTCAAGTTGGATGGTGCAACAGGACAACGACCCAAAACACAGAAGTAAATCAACAACAGAATGGCTTCAACAGAAGAAAATACGCCTTCTAGAGTGGCCCAGTCAGAGTCCTGACCTCAACCTGATTCAGATGCTGTGGCATGACCTCGAGAGCAGTTCACACCAGACATCCCAAGAATATTGCTGAACTGAAACAGTTTTGTAAATCCTGACTGTTGTGCAGGTCTGATCCGCAACTACAGAAAACGTTTGGTTGAGGTTATTGCTGCCAAAGGAGGGTCAACCAGTTATTAAATCCAAGGGTTCACATACTTTTACTTGCCACTGTAAGTAGCTGCATACGATTATGGACTAACAGTCTAGCAGGTTGAAGGACACAACTTATGGTATTCTGGTTAAACATTGAGAGACTAGTTGATTATGGAGTGGGGATTTTTTTACAATTAGAAAATAATATGTCATGTTTTACTCGTACCTCAGCCAGCATTGTGACTGGTTAGGAAATAATATGTAATGTTTTACTCGTACCTCAGCCAGCATTGTGAATAGTTAGGAAATAATATGTCATGTTTTACTCGTACCCCAGTCAGCATTGTGAATGGTGTCTGAGGCGGTGACATACTAGACCATGGCAGTAAATCTAATACTTAGGTGCTTTTAGTTATGCATGAAAGGTCTGGGGTGGTTCTGTGGTTATAAGTTTCTGACATTGGAATACATTTATGGCCATGCTGGCAGGGTTTGAATCAAACCCAATGTCCACCTGGCACACTGGCAGGATCTGAATCAAACCTAATGTCCACCTGCTACACTGGCAGGGTCTGAATCAAACCCAATGTCCACCTGGCACACTCACAGGTTCTGAATCAAACCCAATGTCCACCTGGTACACTGGCAGGGTCTGAATCAAACCCAATGTCAACCTGGTACACTGGCAGGGTCTGAATCAAACCTAATGTCCACCTGGCACACTGGCAGGGTCTGAATCAAACCTAATGTCCACCTGGCACACTGGCAGGGTCTGAATCAAACCCAATGTCCACCTGGCACACTGGCAAGGTCTGATTCAAACCCAATGTCCACCTGGTACACTGGCAGGGTCTGAATCAAACCCAATGTCCACCAGGTACACTGGCAGGGTGTGAATCAAACCCAATGTCCACCTGGTACACTGACAGGGTTTGAATCAAACCCAATGTCCACCTGGTACACTGGCAGGGTCTGAATCAAACCTAATGTCCACCTGGCACACTGGCAGGGTTTGAATCAAACTAAATTTTAATGAATTGTCAATTAAGCATTATTTGTGCCATGCTCAAAACAACTGTTAACTCGGAACTATGAAAACTTGACTTCAGTGAGTTCAAGACAATTGGGAAAAAACAAGCTCCAACTGGGAAAATACGTTTTGAACGGTCATCCAACTGGGAATTGTAAATCCGGAACTCAGGCCTCTTTCTAGAGCTACAACCTTTAAGATCACTGACGTCATCATGATTCAACCTTGTTTTGTTCCCAGTTGTCTTGAAATCACCATAAATCCAGAGAATTACAGACTTTGATGACAAAATTTGCCCACGAAGGACATCTTCGTGTTCAAATGAGCACAGCACAACACAGTGAGTCCAAAAATATATTGTATGCTGCTGCATAAATGATGTAATATGCCAGGGAGATGTGTATACTGTAGCTAAGAAAGTAATACTAAGTGTATGTTGTGTAGTAAGCTGTTAGTAGCCCATGTTTTATGCTGCTGCATAAATGATGTAATATGCCAGGGAGATGTGTATACTGTAGCTAAGAAAGTAATACTAAGTGTATGTTGTGTAGTAAGCTGTTAGTAGCCCATGTTTTCCACCTGATAATTTGGTCTATTTTCCCTTCTTAATTTCACCTACTGTTATGACTTGGTGGTGCACATGTAGCCTATAACCTGTTTTAGAGAAATGTCATTGTTGAATATTGTAAGAGCTTTCATTGTCTGCTTATATGCCCCCTTTATTTATCCTACGGTTCTGACTTGGTGTACAGGGAGGACACTGTAAGAACGGCCCATCTTCTGAATTCTGTCACTGTACATTTAAAAAGTGCTAAACAAATAGTTATGTTGACTACGTCCGTCCTAGCTCGCTCATTAATGCCTTATGCCATAGTATGTACATCTCACTTGTCATTAGAAACCACATTTGTTTAAGCAAGTCAGCAAAATCAGCTATGTTTTTTTTTTAAGTTAGTAAATGAGGCTGAATGAACTGTTTCGCTGCCAGACAAGGCTCCACTAATAGCCAGGTGTAGCAGTGGTAAGGTGTTGGGACTGCTGTTGGGACAGCTTTATGTAGGCCCTAACAGTCTGTGGGCACCGTTTGTCACCGTTATAGTGCAATTAATGTATTGTTCAGAGCTGTGTTTGCCCACCAAGATGTACATACTAAAATCACCACTGCTCCTCAGCCTTCCTCTCCTCTGAAGACCCAGTGAGGGTGGAGCTCAGTCAGAGAGCTGTTGAGGGACTGGTTAGGAAGAACACTTCTACAGCCAGAGAGGTGAGAGGTCACACATGGTTTAGATGGTAAATATTTATGTCCCCTTAGCGGTTCATCACATCAGCAAAAGGGAATATGATCCATCATCCATGTTTATTTACATTAGTGCAAATTGTCCACTGATATTGGTGTAATTTCTCACCCCTTTTGGCTGTATGAAAGTTAATTTCCCCTCAGGCACACACATTTGTTCTTTGATATTATGAAGGTCATTTGTAAAATGTACTTTTCCCCACTCATTCACCCCATCTCTTTACATTGCTTATTTATATGCAGTGGCCTGACTGCATCCAGACTGTGTCAAAGGCCCATTGTGGTAGATCTGAACCTAATGCAGCTTGGAGTGATCAGATGACAGAAGTCACATTTAGGTGCCAGGTGTAACTGAGGCCATAGATGCTCCATATCCATTACTTTGAGTGTTTTATATAATATGACTAAATGTGTTTCTGTGTTGCAGGGGCAGTCAAGAAATGGAACAGCAAGGCCACAGAACATGACATAAGCAGAGCTGTAGGAGACCACCTCAAGCCCCTGGTAGAGCCGGGGGTGGTGTTTACCACTCCACCACGCCTTCAGCAGGCTTGAAAAGTGGGATTGATACGGTTTTTCATACTAAGAGGGACCAAGAGTCTGTTGATTGGTCGGTCATTGGGTTCATTTGTTGAAATCAAATCAAGCTTTATTTATACAGCACATTTCAGACATGGATGCAACACAATGGCTTCACAGGACAAAACAAATCAAAAAATGAAAATAAACAGAAATATTTAGTCTTCTGTTTGTTGTGTACTATATACTAACAACTGAAAGACTAATGAGCACCCTAAGGAAATGACATTGATTAAAATAGTAATTGGATACAACATTCTACCCAAAATATAAGCTTGTTTTACGCCATTGTTTGTTGTTACGTTCCCCATCAGGAAAAACAGAAATGTCACTTACGTAGAAGAGGGAACAAACAAAGAGTCACTGACAACAACCACAACTAAACAGGTGGGGTTTTAGGAGGGGTTCTGATAGACACTATGGGGGTGTCCACTGAAAGTTGACTAGTAACAACAACTGGGACCTAAAAGACACCCACCATGAGACCCACAAAATCTGTCCAAGAAGAGGAAAACAAAAGAAAAACCCACACCAAACTTAAAGACCGGAAGCAAACCAAAAAGGTGGAGCAACTAAAGGTGTTGACTCTCCACATCGATCAAGACAACTGGAGCACTGGACCAGACACTCTTAAATAGAACCTGGAGCACTGGGCCAGACACTCTTAAATAGAACCTGGAGCACTGGGCCAGACACTCTTAAATACAACCTGGGCCAGACACTCTTAAATAGAACCTGGAGCACTGGGCCAGACACTCTTAAATAAAACCTGGAGCACTGGGCCAGACACTCTTAACTAGAACCTGGACCAGCTCAGGTGAAACACCTTCCTGCTAACGAGATGGACAAGCCAGCACAGGTGTAACACATACTGACTAACGAGGTGACACCAATCAGTGCAGCGAAGACACATTTCAGTTGAATGCATTCAGTTGTACAACTGACTAGGTATCCCCCTTTCCTACGTGCTAAAGTCCAACCTCAAAACATAAATGGAAAAACCAAAGCCTGTAACACCTTCCCCCTTAAGGCAACAAATATATCCTATATTTTTGTTGGACAAGGTTGCTTACCACCAACAGAAAACAACTTCCATTTCACATTATAATCAACTACAAAGCTTCACCTTCTACAATATAAACATGGTGTCTACTGGATGTCAACAATTAAAAACAAGAAAAAAAAAAAACTTGTCTTGTCTTCCTAAAACTCACTAGCTTCAATTGATAAGGGGGCAAACGTTTAGGCTTCTACATTGTGACATTATTAAAATACTCCCATTGTGACATTAATTCAGTGATATCATGAAACATCTCCTTCATGTATGTATTATTTTCTGATATTTGATCTGAGATCTTTTATCAGATTATGTCTGGTCACAGCTATGAGGTTTCTCTCCTGTGCGTGTTCTCTGGTGAATTGTCAGCTGGTCATATTTAACAAAACTCTTCCCACATTGATCACAGCTATAGGGTTTCTCTCCTGTGTGTGTTCTCTGGTGTACAGTCAGCTGGCCAGAATGACCAAAACTCTTCCCACATTGATCACAGCTATAGGGTTTCTCTCCTGTGTGTGTTCTCTGGTGTGATATCAGGCTGGTTGACCAAGTAAAACTCTTCCCACATTGACTACAGCTATACGGTTTCTCTCCTGTGTGTGTTCTCTGGTGTTGAGTCAGAATACTAGATTTTGTAAAACTCTTCCCACATTGATCACAGATATAGGGTTTCTCTCCTGTGTGTGTTCTCTGGTGTTGAGTCAGAATACTAGATGTTGTAAAACTCTTCCCACATTGATCACAGCTATAGGATTTCTCTCCTGTGTGTGTTCTCTGGTGTACAGTCAGCTGGCCAGAATGACCAAAACTCTTCCCACATTGACCACAGATATAAGGTTTCTCTCCTGTGTGTGTTCTCTGGTGTAATGTCAGATCGCTGGAATAAGCAAAACTCTTCCCACATTGACCACAGCTATAAGATTTCTCTCCTGTGTGTGTTCTCTGGTGTGATATCAGCCTGGTTGACAAAATAAAACTCTTCCCACATTGATCACAGCCATAAGATTTCTCTCCTGTGTGCGTTCTCTGATGAACTTTATGAGGAGGTGACACACAGTCCCACAGTCAGAGCAGCAGTGAGATTTCTTCCCTGTGGGTCTCTGCTGGTGTTTTTTGACATGCTCTGATCTGGAGAGACTTTCCTCTGCCTCGTCAGCATCATGATGTTGTTGAGGCTCCCCAGAGGATCCACAATAGTCACGTCTCTCTCCTGTGTGAACAACAAAGTCAAACAGATGGTTAAAGGCCCACAACAGCAGAAATCCACTGTAAAAGACTATGCCAACAGCGTCGCTGTTTGTACAACAATTGACATCTGTAATGAATGTTAAAAGGAAACCGATAGTTATTGGATGTAGTATATCTGCCTGGAGCAAAAATGGTGAGCAAAGATTTTGTTTTTCAGAATGTATTCTGAATAATTTCCTGGATCAGCTGATGATAGTTGAACATGTGACTGTAATTAAACAGCTACAGTATTAAGTGTAATTATTGAAGAACCCCGTTAATGACAGTATCCATTTGGGTGTTGTCAATAAAGTTAAGGTGAATCTCAGTTAGAACCACTGGATTTAGCAAACTCTGAAATGATTTAGGATTTCTGTGCCCATGAAAACTGTTTTCCCAGTGTAACATAAGGAGACACTAAATGTTACGTAGTTCGAGAGCATTTCAGAGATCTGAATACAAAAAACTGTCCCACAGCAAGATCCAGTATTTAAGTTAAAGTTCATCATATGACAAGCGTAACGTTATGACTATAACTACTGTTCCCTGAAGGAGGGAAACTAGGTACAACATACTAATAATTCCACACGTTATGGCTATAACTACTGTTCCCTGAAGGAGGGAAACTAGGTACAACATACTATTAAATCCACACGTTATGACTATAACTACTGTTCCCTGAAGGAGGGAAACTAGGTACAACACACTATTAAATCCACACCTCGCTGGAAGCCCCGCCTTCCACAGGTGTACTGGGAGCTGTTGGTGACACTAATAATAATAATAAACTGGGACGACCAGTACTATGAACGTTTTAACATCTTGGCCATGTACTGTTATAATCGCCACCCGGCACAGCCTCAGACTGGGTCCTCTATAGGTTTATTCCTAGGTTCCTGCCTTTCTAGGGAGTTTTTTCTAGCCACCGTGCTTCTACATCTGCATTGCTTGCTGTTTAGGCTTTTAGGCTGGGTTTCTGTATAGCACTTTGTGACATCAGCTGATGTAAAAAGGGATTTATAAATACATTTGATTTGATGATGAGCGTGAGGCTCGGAATTATTCCTTCTGGTTAGGTTATATTGACCTCTGGCTTCCTCAAGTCATTTGTGTGTCTTAATTATTTAACCAAACGCTTGAAGCATCAGTTCAGTTCAAGTTCCGTACATACAGGTGATTTTATTAAACACATGGGGTGTGTCTTTTTGGAGAAATACACGTCATAACATTTCAACCAATCAATTGGTAGAAATAACTTTTTGTTTTTGTCTGGGACAGCCCTAGAACATACAGTGCATTCAGACCCCTTCCCTTTTTACACGTTTTGTTATGTTACATAAAAAAAAGCTCAATCTACAGACAATACCCCATAATGACATCACAATACACCATAATGACATCACAATACCCCATAATGACATCACAATACCTTTTGTTATGTTACAGCCTTATTCTAAAATGAATTACATTTTTTTTAATGATAAATCTACAGACAATACCCCATAGGGCCCAGATATATCCAGTTCCCTCCTATTCTTCCTCCATTAAGATGCGTTGGGGAAACCGGGCCCAGATATCCAGTTTCCTCCTATTCTTCCTCCATTAAGATGCGTTGGGGAAACCGTGCCCAGATATCCAGTTTCCTCCTCTTCTTCAACGTGACAGTCATCTCCCCCTCCTCCTCTTTCACTCCAAATGTAAATGTGATATTTCAGTTTTTTTTTTCCACTGATGTGGCGATCAACCTCCTCCTTCACATCTGACTCCAGTGATCAATCCAGAGCCATCTTCCTTCTTGGGGAATCCTGATTGACAACGTCATCAAATAGGCCGTCATCACGACCACAAGTTAATTGTCATTCAGGTTATCAATGGTAAGAGCATTAGAAATATGTCCTGTCTGGTAACTTGTCTCGTTCAATGGATTTACATTGGCAGGTGGACAAGGAGAAACCCCTTTTCTTTTTTTAACTCAGTCGATCCGAAACTGCAGAAAAACTTTTGGAAGTCTTTATCAAAGTCTGTGGCCTGTGATGTTGGGACAAATGATAGTCCCTTATTATACAAGAGACAAAATTCACAAATTCTACAGCACAAAGGCAGAGTCATGTCTTAAGTGTAAAACTAACAATGACTCAATAATCCATGCCTTCTGGGAATGTTATGATGTCATAAAGTTCTGGGCGGAGTTAGAAAGTCGGCTGTCAGAAGTATTACAATGTAAATGTACTTTTAATCCGTCTGTCTGTATATTTCAAGACATGGCATATGAGGGTGCAGTGAGATACCCCAGAGTAGACGATACTTTTCTCGTCAATCATCTTAAATACTATACTTAAAAACTGGATATCAACCAATCCTATGTTGTTAATTCAATGGAAAGGTCAAATGCTTTATTATCTAAAAATGTAAAGTGCTGGGAGACTGAGAGAAATAAAATGGTGCAGTTTGAGGCCATGTGGTGGAGAGTGATGCGGGTGCTGGAGATGGAGGTGTGTTCTAGTGGGTCTGGGAAGGTGTGATGTAGTTAATATTTGTATGTCATTTAAAATGTGTATATTTGCATATAGCTAAAGATTGTTAGCTATATGCAGTTATCTTAGCCAGCCAGCTAACGTTAGCTATTTACCCAACTAACTACGGTCAGCGAGCTGGAGCACAACTACCGGAGACTAGTTAGAACCCTACTAACAAAACCCAACTAAAACATGACTGCAGATCAAAAGAGCAGAAACATACAGAATGATGGCAGGGAAAATCCCCATCATCCAAAATAGATAGATTCCAGATGTCAGTCAGCTAGCGCACTAGCAGTAAGCCAAGGTGGAAAATGTCCAAAACTCCCAAATTCTACTTCACAGAGAACATGCTGAAAAGTAGTGATGGGGAAACAAAGCTCCCTGAAGCATTGACGCTTTCCAGCCAATAGTGTCAAAAATAGTTTTATTACTCAAGGCTTTGAGAAACACAGAATTTAGAACAAATTTTAAAATTATTATAGATGACACGCCCTAGCGCGTAGCAGCATAGCTTTTATATCTCTACTAAACCACTGGCCATGTTCGAGAGCATCAAGTCCATGCGGCATTGTGGGTAAATGGTGACTGGCTGACTGATTTATAGAAAATTATATATATATATATATAGATATATAAATAATAATAATAAAGAGTAGTTATTCATGATGCAAGGTGATTCATAAATAATAATAATGAGTAGTCATTTATGATGCAAGGTGATTTATAAATAATAATAATGAGTAGTAATTTATAATGCAAGGTGATTTATAAATAATAATAATGAGTAGTTATTTATGATGCAAGGTGATTTATAAATAATAATAATGAGTAGTTATTTATGATGCAAGGTGATTTGTAGATCAGTCAGTCAGCAGTCTGCAGGTGGTTGTTCGATTAAATAAAGCTTCAGACGTCATTGATCACGTGCTGCTGATAAAGTGATACAGGCATCGACACACTGCTTTGATGTATACTGCTTAGCGATTTCGACGCATGTCTCGTAGCTGTTGGTATCAAACATAACATCCCTACCGAAAAGTTATTTTTAAACAGAGCAAGCAGGTATGCTTAAGCAGGTATGATTTTCTCTTTTGTTTTGAGCCCACGGCAAGAAGGCACCAGAGCTTACCGTGCTAATGGGTCCCTCTAGATAACACAACCACACAGTGCATGAAAAGCATGAGGTGTTGCTAACGTTTGCAAGCTTGAGCTAGATACCGAGCTAGCATACAAACTCTGTAGCACAGAGTAGATCCTCCATATGACGTTGAGAAATACTGCATTGTGGGTAGTTTAAAAGATATCCCAAAATAAATGAAAACATATGTAATAACGCAAAAACATAACTGTTTGAACTTATATGTAACCAGATCGTGAATACAACTAGGTTACTAAGTCTTTAACCACACTGTGTTGTTACACTGGTGAGTAAAAACTCATGCTTCCTACACTAACTTTTTGTCATGTGGGACTTGAAGGTTATGTTGCTAGTGTGCTGTATCATCTAGTGGACGGGACGCTTCTTTCAACAGCAGCAACAGTTAGTCAGACACCTCGGTAGCTTGATAGACAAAATAGACCAACCAATACAGATCTTTAGACGCTTTAGTGTATATTAGACACTGTGTTTTAAACCCACTTCTGTCGTCTAGTTAGTTATCCGATTTAATTTCATATTTACGGTGTTGTTGTTATTAGTCAGCTAGCGGGCTGGTTAAGTTAGGATTAGCCTAGCTAGCTAACATCTCCGACCAAGAGGTCACTAAGCTACTCTCCTCCTGCTAAAGAAGCTAACATCTCACTAAGCTTGCTTCAGAGTTCAAGTAACAGACACATCTCAACATCAACAGTTCAGAGGACCATCAGGCCTTCATGGTTGATATTGCTGCAAAGAAACCACTACTAAAGGACACCAATAAGAAGAAGAGACTTGCTTGGGCCAAGAAACAAGAGCAGTGGACATTAGACCGGTGGAAATCTGTCCTTTGGTTTTCAGATGACCTGGCCTCCACAATCACCAGACCTCAACCCAATTGAGATGGTTTGGGATGAGTTGGACCGCAGAGTGAAGGAAAAGCAGACAACAAGTGCTCAGCATGTGGGAA
>QNTS01008883.1:0-15458 GCA_003317085.1 Hucho hucho | reverse complement strand
GTCCACCCTCGTAGTGTCAGCTTATGTGGTGCCACCCTCGTAGAGTCTGTTGATGTGGTGCCACCCTCGTAGTGTTAGCTAATATGGTCCACCCTCGTAGTGTCAGCTGATGTGGTGCCAACCTCGTAGTGTCATCTAATATGGTCCACCCTGTTAGTGTTAGCTAATATTGTCCACCCTCGTAGTGTTAGCTAATATGGTCCACCCTCGTAGTGTCAGCTGATGTGGTGCCACCCTCGTAGTGTCAGCTGATGTGGTGCCACCCTCGTAGTGTTAGCTAATATTGTCCCCCCTTGTAGTGTTAGCTAATATTGTCCAACCTCGTAGTGTCAGCTGATGTGGTGCCACCCTCGTAGTGTCAGTTTATGTGGTGCCACCCTCGTAGGGTCAGCTAATATGGTCCACCCTCGAAGTGTTAGCTAATATTGTCCACCCTCGTAGTGTCATCTAATATGGTCCACCCTCGTAGTGTTAGCTAATATTGTCCACCCTCGTAGTGTTAGCTAATATTGTCCACCCTCGTAGTGTCAGCTGATGTGGTGCCACCCTCATAGTGTCAGCTCATGTGGTGCCACCCTCATAGTGTCAGCTCATGTGGTGCCACCCTCATAGTGTCAGCTCATGTGGTGCCACCCTCGTAGTGTCAGCTGATGTGTTGCCACCCTCGTAGTGTCAGCTGATGTGGTGCCACCATCGTTGTGTCAGCTGATGTGGTGCCACCCTCGTAGTGTCAGCTGATGTAGTCCACCCTCGTAGTGTCAGCTGATGTGGTGCCACTCTCGTAGTGTCAGCTAATATGGTTCACCCTCGTGGTGCCAGCTGATGTCACCGTAGTGTCATCATTGATCCCTTGTATACGTGAGAAGCAGACTATAGGAGAGATAATAGGATCCCTTCCTATAGACCTAAATGACTCTAGTGGGCTTGTGGCCTCTCTCCTCTCTGTCTCTCCCCCCCATCTCTCCCTCCTTTCTCTCTCTCTCTCTCACTCCCCCTCTCCCTTCTCTCTCGCTAGCTGCCTCCCCCCTCTTCTTTCTCTCTGAAGCCCAGGTAGAGTTGGCCTCTCCATAGGTGGAATGGGGAGGAGGTAATTATCATAGACCTGGTTTACCTAGTTAATACACTCATTGTGGGCTATATCAGTTACGGGTCTGGTACAGGTTTGAAAGCTAGCCAATCGATAGGCTGTCACAACCTAATCAACCTGCTTACAGCCAACCAATAGGCTATCACAACCAACCTGCTTATCCTCGGGTCAATCTAAGCTGTTTCTGAGAAGAGATCTCATCTCAGTGCTAGGAGACAGTACAGTACAGTGGATAACACCGTAAGGAGACGTACGGTCGGAGAGGGAAGCCAAGAGGTGGTACCTTTTGGATGATTGAAGTGGACTAACATACCTTTGTTAATTGTATCTGATATTATTGTTGTTGTTGACTTCTCCTCTGGACTCTTTTCATGGTTGTTGCCGAACGCAGTCAAGACAGAGCCGGTGAGTAGGTCTTGTCTGTCCGTCTGTCTGTGTTTGTCGTCTGTCTTGTACTGTTACTCTGAAAGGCACGTTTCTTTGTTTACCAGACGGTCTATACAACATACTTACTAGAAGATGTACTGTACATATCATACATACACGGAGTGGACAAAATATTAGGAACACCTGTTCTTTCAATGACAGAGACTGACCAGGTGAAAGCTATGATCCCTTATTGATGTCACTTGTTAAATCCACATCACTCAGTGTAGATGAAGGGAATGAGACAGGTTAAAGAAGGATCTTTAAATTGAGACATGGATTGTGAATGTGTGTCATTCAGAGGGTGAATGGGCAAGACAAAAGATTTAAGCGCCTTTGAAAGGGGGGTATGGTAGTAGGTGCCAGGCACGCCAGTTTGTGTCAAGAACTGCAACGCTGCTGGGTTTTTCCACGCTCAACAGTTTCCTGTGTGTATCAAGAATGGTCCACCACCCAAAGGACATCCAGCCAACTTGACACAACTGTGGGGAAGCATTGGAGTCAACATGGGCCAGCATCCCTGTGGAACACTTTGGACACCTTGTAGAGTCCATGGCCCCTAAAAAATGAGGCTGTTCTGAAGGCAAAAGATCAGGGGTGCAACTTAGCATTAGGAATCCGTTCCTAATGTTTTGTACACTCAATGTAGATTGAATGCATAGACTTGCATTTGTTTAGTCTGTTCAGGTGTCTGCAAGGTCTATCCTGCCGCTGCCCTCAGATACCTTATCTATGTATGTTAACGAGAGCTTAGCTACTAAAACCTTAGTAAGAGTTTGGATCAATGAACTTAATTTTGATTGATCCATCCAGACGTGATGCCGATCACCAAATCAACCAAGAAGAAGAAATGGAAGAAGGATGCCGGTGATGTGGAGGACCCAGAAGGTGGGTGGGCTGATAAGGAATACATACTATGCATAAAGGGCCAATCTGCAATTGAGACAATTACAAAGTGGACAATGTCATGAGAATTTTGTTCTCAATTGTAGACATAAACTATCAATCAGGCTTTGAATAATTCCCAGAGGTTGAAAAGCTTTAGTTAATGAAAAAGAAATTTGACAAAGTCCCAATTCTGCAATAGGTCAGGTTTGTTTATTCATGAGAATTCTGAATCCCAAATGTGAACACAGTCTTTTTATATTGTACAAGCTTTAAGCTGAACACAAATGATACAAATGCTCCACCCTCTCTAGGCAATTGAACTTTCCCACAGTACACATTCATTGGCTTATCACTTTCCTGCGACATAAGTCAATCTGGACAGCTCCTAGCCGTTCCTCCCTTTCTGAAGACGAGAAGGCCTCTCTTCTGTAGTCTGGTTTCACAAAGAATTCTTTGTTCTCCCAGATTCTCCTTCTTACATTGCAAGATTGTACCACCATGTTCCAGTCTCAATACAATATACATTTCTAGACACACACACACACACATCAATTGGATTATCATTGTCTTATAACCCTATCCCTATTGCATACATTTTCAGAATGGAATATTCTTAGTCATTACTTAAACATACACATTTCCCTATCAGACAACCCGCCTCTGTTTTGGTAAAAAAAAATAATTAAGCTTTATTTTAACCAATCACCAGTAATCTGAGTCAGTGCAGTACAAGTTGAGTCTCTATGTGCATGCTGAAAGTAATTAGTTAACTTGTTCTCTGAAAAAATATAGCATTGCATTTGGTCAAAGACAATTCTCTCCATTATACTAACAGCAGGCAGCAAACTGATTGGACGGCTGTTAGTCAGCAAAGGGTGCTTTACTATTTCCAGGCACTTTAATTACTTTAGCTTCCTGTGGGGACACACTCCTTTAGGCTTTGATTAAAGATATAGCAAGTAGGGGTGGCAATGACAGTCTGCTACCATTCTCAATAGTTTCCCATCAAGGTTATCTGTACCTGGTGGTACATTATTGATATACAGTGCCAGTCAAAGGTTTGGACACACCTACTCATTCAAGGGTTTTTCTTTATTTTTTTACTATTTTCTACATTGTAGAATAATAGTGAAGACATCAGAACTATGAAATAACACATATGGAATCATGTAGTAACCAACAAAGTGTTAAACGAATCAGAATATATTTTCTATTTGAGATTCTTCAAAGTAGCCACCCTTTGCCTTGATGACAGCTTTGCACACTCTTGACATTCTCTCAACATAAGGTAGTCACCTGTAATTTGCCTTATTAAAAGTTAATTTGTGAGCCAATCAGTTGTGTTGTGACAAGGTAGGGGGATCTACTGTCCTGTAGGTTTTCAGTCCAACCCTCTTCCTGGAGATCTACTGTGCTGTAGGTTTTCAGTCCAACCCTCTTCCTGGAGATCTACCGTCCTGTAGGTTTTCAGTCCAACCCTGTTCCTGGAGATCTACTGTCCTGTAGGTTTTCAGTCCAACCCTAATGTAGCGTATCTGATTCAGCTAGTTAAGGTCTTGTTGAGCAGCTAATTAGTAGAATCAGGTGTGTTACATTAGGGTTGGACTGAAAACCCTCAGGACGGTAGGAAGAGGGTTGGGCAGCCCAGGTGTAAATCATAAAAAATAAATATATTATATTGTTAAAAAAAAATTATTATCATCCCAATGTTACATAAAACCCTAACTAGAACTTAATTAGAATCTTAACTAATGTTATGCGAATGTTCCCCGTTTGCTGGAATGACATAATTTCCAATGAACTCTGAACTATTGACACCAGCAAAAAATGATCATCAACACACATATTAGTTAAAATAAATTAAAAGTGTGTAAACATGGAAAGGATATTTAATGCTGAAACATATTAAACATGAACCACATTCACTAAGTAGCTTTGTCATTCTATTTTTATATATTAACATTAATGTATTCTTTTTTTTTTTTTTTACTTGACATGTTATGAAAATTCCATAAAATCCTAAAAGTTTTCACATTTCTGCCACTTTACTGGTAACCCTTTGCCAACTCATGTCTGTATACTGAACTAAGTGTCCTCCTCAGTGTGTGCTGCTGTCCCAGGCAGCCCTCCAGAGCCAGGTATTGAGATGGAGGGGCGGGCCAGTAGGAGGCAGTCAGAGACGGTCCCTCTGACCCCTGAACCACAGGAAGTCCCACCACAGAAGAGGAAGAAGAAAAAGAAAGCTCAGACCCAAGGTACCCTAGGTTCTGTTACTCTAGGTTCTGTTACCCTAGTACCCTAGGTACTGTTACTCTAGGTTCTGTTACTCTAGGTTCTGTTACCCTAGTACCCTAGGTTCTGTTACCCAAGGTTCTGTTACTCTAGGTTCTGTTACCCTAGTACCCTAGGTTATGTTACCCTAGGTTATGTTACTCTAGGTACTGTTACCCTAATACTGTTACCCTAGATACTGTTACCCTAGGTTCTGTTACCCTTGTACCCTGGGTTCTGTTACCCTAGGTACTGTTACCCTAGGTTCTGCCTGCAGAGGGTAGCATAATTTGTCTGATTCTCTGTAATAATGGTATGGGAATAATAATACATTTTATTTTGTAAAGTGGTTTCTTGCCTCAAACAACATGTTCAGTCACCTCCTTGTCTGAATGACAAGTGGATAAACAGGTGAATGTCAAACCCTGCATGTTTTTTCAAGTCCCATGGAATGTAGGCCTACATTGAACACCACACATTGGCTGCTGCTGGAGGCTGAATGACAGAACAGCTATTTCCATGGTAAAATGTTATGGGATGCATTTTTCTCCATTGTTTTTGATGGTAGCCCACTGTGGTAGATACAAGAGCTTTTACAAGACCATTTCATTGTGCAATAATTCTAAATGCAACGGCGTATTAAAAACAGTTTTGGTGATTAAAAATATATATTTTTATCTCTCAACTGTTAATTGAGGCAACACCTCCCATTCACAATTCAGGCAACAGGCTATCAGCGAGTCACTCACCACTTTGCAATGTCAGCTGGAGGCAGTAGGCATGAATGTTTTATTTCATATTATGAGGCATGTCTTACCTTGCATCAAAGTAGCCTATGGGAAGAATCCAACCAGGGAATTGGGGAGGCAATTATTTTATAAAGACTTCAAAAGGTCGGAGCGTGAGTTTGGGGAAGCTTACTATTTATCCTACCTGTTCTACCGTTCTGCGTTCCAGTCATGATTATCATATGCACATTTTAGTGGAACAAGTTTAATTTCAATAATAACGTTTTAGTTTCTCAAAATCATTGCAATGTGGTTAAAGCATAAAAATCGGAAATTACAATGTTAAAAAATCTCAAAGCTAAAAGTCAACTAATGTGAGATCACCGAGCCCTTTGATCTCACTGGCGGCTAAAGAAATTACCTCATAGAACTCATAGCCTATCAAATCAAATCATATTTGTCACAAGCGCCGAATACAACAGGTGTAGGCCTTACCGTGAATTGCTTACTTACAAGCCCCTAACCAACAATGCACTTTTAAGAAAATGAGAGTTAAGAAAATATTTACTAAATAAACTAAAGTAACACAATAAAATAACAATAACGAGGCTTTATACAGGGGGTAGCGGTACCGAGTCAGTGTGTAAGGGTACAGGTTAGTCGAGGGAATTGAGGTAATATGTACATGTAGGTAGGAGTAAAGGGTCTATGCATGGTACAGCAGTAGCAGCAGTGTAAAAAATGCAAATAGTCTTATGGCTTGGGGGTAGAAGCTGTTAAGGAGCCTTTTGGACCTAGACTTGGCGCTCCGTGTGGTAGCAGAGAGAAGGTGGCTGGAGTCTTTGACAATTTTTCGGGCCTTCCTCTGACACCGCCTAGAGTTGAAGTCGGAAGTTTACGTACACTTAGGTTGGAGTCATTAAAACTCGTTTTTCAACCACTCCACAAATTTCTTGTTAACAAACTATAGTTTTGGCAAGTCGGTTAGGACATCTACTTTGTGCATAATACCCTAACCCTAAGTAGTTTTTCCAACAATTGTTTACAGACAGATTATTTCCCTTATAATTCACTGTATCACAATTCAAGTGGGTCAGAAATTTACATACACTAAGTTGACTGTGCCTTTAAACAGCTTGGAAAATTCCAGAAGATGATGTCATGGCTTTAGAAGCTTCTGATAGGCTAATTGACATAATTTGAGTCAATTGGAGGTGTACCTGTGGATGTATATCAAGGCCTATCTTCAAGCTCTGCCAAATAGGCAGAGGCCTACCACACCATCCCAACCGTGAAGCACGGGGGTGGAAGCATCATGTTGTGGGGGTGCTTTGCTGCAGGAGGGACTGGTGCACTTCACAAAATAGATGGCATCATGAGGGAGGAAAATTATGTGGATATATTGAAGCAACATCTCAAGACATCAGTCAGGAAGTTAAAGCTTGGTCGCAAATGGGTCTTCCAAATGGACAATGACCCCAAGCATACTTCCAAAGCTTAGCCCCACTGATGTTCTGGGCCATACGAACTACCCTCTGTAGGTCGGATGACCAGCAGTTTCCATACCAGGGGGTGATGCAACCGGTCAGGATGCTCTCGATGGTGCAGCTGTAGAACGTTTTGAAGATCTGGGGACCCATGCCAAATATTTTCAGTCTCCTGAGGGGGAATACGTGTTGTCGTGCCCTCTTCACGACAGTCTTGTTGTGTTTGGCCAATGCAACAGTAGGCCTATAACTTCCATTGCTCTTTCACACCGAAGACTGGTGATTATTGAGGGGGAGATTCGTAAAATATGGTTATGAAATGAACAAAAAACTATTTTCTCACAAATGTATCAGGTTGTGAACTCCACAGAGAACGTTAGACGTGCGAGAATGAGAACGGGGAAATTACTGTAATTAATACACGCATTAACACAAATTAATGTAACCAAATGACAGGGATTAATGGTATACTTACTCCTGGTGACATACGTAATGGAGAATTGATACAAAATCTACAATCAAAGGGCAAACAATTCACACAATGAATGTGCATAAATTGTCTGGAGACAGTGGAGAATATTCTGGAGAGAGAGACACACACACACCTCTCCCTTTCTTCTTGTATTGACATTTTAAATGATACTCGAGCCATCATTATCTTCACATATTTTAGATGTTTTTCACAGACATCCGCAGCTCAATAATCAGCCAGGGGCTTATTGCCACGCGTGCTGCCCAAATTGTGGGCTTCCCAAATAGGCAGAGGCCTACAAACTTGTGATCTGAAACAATCCACAGCACTTTTTTTGTTAAAGAAGCTAATGATTCTCGATTCCTCTGTGGCCAAGTCATGCTTTCTGGTATATTTAATTTTTTATTTTACCTTTATTTAACAAGGTAAGTCAGTTAAGAACAAATTCTTATTTACAATGACGGCCTACCAAAAGGCAAAAGGCCTCCTGCGGGGACGGGGGCCTGGGATAAAAAAATATAACATATAAATATAGGACAAAACACACATCACGACAAGAGAGACAACACAACACTACATAAATAGAGACCTAAGACAACAACATAGCAAGGCAGCAACACATGACAACAAAGCATTGTAGCAACACAACATGACAACAACATGGTAGCAACACAACATGACAACAACATGGTAGCAGAACAACATGACAACAACATGGTAGCAGCACAACATGACAACAACATGGTAGCAGCACAAAACATGGTACAAACATTATGGGGCACAGAAAACAGCACAAAGGGCAAGAAGGTAGAGACAACAATACATCACACAAAGCAGCCACAACTGTCAGTAAGAGTGTCCATGATTGAGCCTTTGAATGAAGAGATTGAGATAAAACAGTCCAGTTTGAGTGTTTGTTGCAGCTCGTTCCAGTCGCTAGCTGCAGCGAACTGAAAAGAGAAGCGACCCAGGGATGTGTGTGTTTTGGGGACCTTTAACTGAATGTGACTGGCAGAACGGGTGTTGTATGTGGAGGATGAGGGCTGCAGTAGGTAGCTCAGATAGGGAGGAATGTGGCCTAAGAGGGTTTTATAAATAAGTATCAACCAGTGGGTCTTGCGACGGGTATGCAGAGATGACCAGTTTACAGAGGAGTACAGAGTGCAGTGATGTGTCCTATAAGGAGCATTGGTGGCAAATCTGTATAGACAGGAGTAATTATATAATTTTGGCAAATGTATTTCCATTTACTACCCTATTGGACCTAGCACTATGCCATTTCTCTCCTGTTCTATTGGACCCCCCACTATGTCATTTCTCTCCTGTTCTATTGGACCCACCACTATGCCATGTCTCTCCTGTTCTACTGGACCCACCACTATGCCATGTCTCTCCTGTTCTATTGGACCCCCCACTATGTCATTTCTCTCCTGTTCTACTGGACCCACCGCTATGCCATGTCTCTCCTGTTCTACTGGACCCCCCACTATGTCATGTCTCTCCTGTTCTACTGGACCCACCGCTATGCCATTTCTCTCCTGTTCTACTGGACCCACCACTATGTCATTTCTCTCCTGTTCTATTGGACCCACCACTATGTCATTTCTCTCCTGTTCTATTGGACCCACCACTATGTAATTTCTCTCCTGTTCTATTGGACCCACCACTATGTCATTTCTCTCCTGTTCTATTGGACCCACCACTATGTCATTTCTCTCCTGTTCTATTGGACCCACCGCTATGTCATTTCTCTCCTGTTCTATTGGACCCACCACTATGTCATTTCTCTCCTGTTCTATTGGACCCACCACTATGTCATGTCTCTCCTGTTCTAGGTGCTTTTACACCTGCATTGCTTGCTGTTTGGGGTTTTAGGCTGGGTTTCTGTACAGCACTCTGTGACATCAGCTGATGGGGCTTTATAAATAAATTTGATTTGATTTGATTCTACTGGACCCACCGCTATGCCATGTCTCTCCTGTTCTATTGGTTTTCATATCAACTTTCTTTCATTGTCCAGAAGCCAAAGGCACAATCCTAGTCATATTATCAACCCATCCTAGTTGTTGCGTCTTTACATCTCCCCTCTTTCTAAGTTTCTAACAGAGGTGTGGGTCCAAGGTGTGCTGTTTAGAATGATGTTTCCCGAGGTGTGCTGTTTAGAATGGTGTTTTCCCGGGGTGTGCTGTTTAGAATGGTGTTTTCCCAGGTGTGCTGTTTAGAATGATGTTTTCCCAGGTGCTCTGTTTAGAATGGTGTTTTCCCAGGTGTGCTGTTTAGAATGGTGTTTTCCCAGGTGTGCTGTTTAGAATGGTGTTTTCCCAGGTGTGCTGTTTAGAATGGTGTTTTCCCCAGGTGTGCTGTTTAGAATGGTGTCTTCCTGTGAATTGCATTTTGGCAAATGTGTAAAAGTTTTATTGGCTGCTTCATTACATGAGTTACCAGTTCAGTTAAGACACATTACCATAATGTAAATGTTCTGTTAAGACGCATTACCATAATGTAAATGTTCTGTTAAGATGCATTACCATAATGTAAATGTTCTGTTAAGGTCCATTACCATAATGTAAATGTTCTGTTAAGATGCATTACCATAATGTAAATGTTCTGTTAAGGTCCATTACCATAATGTAAATGTTCAGTTTAAGACCCATTACCATAATGTAAATGTTCAGTTTAAGATCAATTACCATAATGTAAATGTTCAGTTTAAGATCAATTACCATAATGTAAATGTTCAGTTAAGATCAATTACCATAATGTAAATGTGATTTCTGTCATTCTGAATGCTGTGTCAGGACACCCTATTGGGTAATGCACCCAATGCATATGGATCCGGTAAATTTCTCTAATGGATCCGGTAAATTTCTCTAATGGTTCCGTTAAATTTCTCTAATGGATCCGTAAAATTTCTCTAATGGATCCGGTAAATTTCTCTAATGGATCCGGTAAATTTATAAAAATCTTCACGGTCACGTTGTCTGGCGCCACATCTCCCTAACGGAAACCCTACTGCTTTCTGTCTCCTACTTTGTGGCCTGGTTTTCCAGACACACCGAATGTAGCCTGGACTAAAAATCTCTCCATTGAGAATCCTTTTAGTTCTAGACTAGGCTTAAAGTCATGCTTTAGAGCTTTTGTATAATTTTAGCCAGTAGTTTTGAAAGTAGTGCTTACAAGCCAAAACGGGTCCCTGATAATTGCGCACAATTGTGTACTATGTCATCAATTTCATACATGTTATGTCCTGCAAAAAAAACAAATATATATATATGTTTATTCGTACAATATGTTGCGAATTTTGTAAGTGCTTATTAAGACCCCCCCGGACTGCATTTTGAATCTGTGTCTGGGTAACTGGCCCTATATGGCTGAGCCTTTAATTGATCAAACTACAGCCCAAAGAAGAGATTATCTGCCTGGTATGTAGACTGTAGTCACCGATGGTTGCAGCTGGACATAGTTGCTCATTCGATAGTTGTTCCTGATTTAATTAACACGAAGAGTCTACCACGGACTGTACTACTCGATAATATGTTAACTGTAGTTGGACAGATGCATAGAAAGCCTGTGTAATTGTGTTAATTATCTATTCTCAAATGGCTGGTAAATTATGGCTATCTATCTATTTTCAAGACATGGAGGATCCGGAGCTGGTGAACGGGGACGGGATGGACCAGCACACGGACGGGGAGGAACAAGTCGTCACCCGGACAAAAACCAAGAGGAAGAAGTGAGTGCTGGACTGCTGCAGGCCACAGCTTGGTACCAGATCTGTTTGTGCGGTTTGCAAACCCATGTGGTCATTGTGACCATAGGAAAACAGCACAACCAGATCTGGGACCAGGCTAGACCCACCATGTCTGTGGTGCTGTATACGGTGGGGGTTATTCAACGCTCTGCTACAGAACATATGAAAAAGAGAGAGCATTGTGATCGAACTATGGTGACGTTCCAGGTCGCCTACGTTGAATATGTGTTTCAGGAACCCCCCGTCAATATGACTTAATGACCTGTTGACGACACATCTGCATGGTAAGCAACCTGGAACGTCTTCAGAATCTCCATCTTGACACGTTACTATCTGCACCCGTCCTCTTTTTCCACAACAGGAAGTCCAAGATTGACATGCATTACACCAATGACCTGGGTGTGGAGGATGGTGACATTGTCAGTGGTTTGCACCATGCTATCCCCCAGCATTCCCTGTTCTCTTCTCCTCTGGGCCACAGCCAGCCTGTCGGCAAAGTGTTTGTGGAGAGAAACAGTGAGTGTCCTGTTTCTCTTATCTTAACATAAGACTGGAACGTACAACCAAATCTTACTGTGTCGGCTGAGACTTTCAACTCATACCCAAACAATGGTACAATGGTGCTGCAAACTCTCAAAAAACGATTTAACTTCTTAAAGTAATCACTAGTTCTGGACTAATAAACAATTTCAATGGAGAGCATGCTTCGTGGTCCAGGACTAGACTGAATCTGTGTCCTGGGAAACTGGCCCTCTCCTTTTGAACTCAGACCCTGGTCAGGCGCTAACCAGTTGTTGTCTCCGTTCCTTCAGAGCGTTTCCAGGCGACCGACCCGCCCAAACACAATGCACATCTGCCTGACCACATGGAGGATTACATGGAGGTCAGGCCCCTCTGGACAACCAGGGACGTAGCCATGAGAGTACACAGTGGGTTCAGGTGAGTTACATGCCTTGCAGAGGCTTGGATGTGATAACTGACACTATCTAATTCTCTCTGTCTGTGTGTGTGTATGTGTCTCGGGGTGTGTGTGTGTGTGTGTGTGTGTGTGTGTGTGTGTCTCTGGGTGTGTGTGTGTGCCTCTCTCCAGAGTGATAGGTCTGTTCTCCCATGGTTTCCTGGCTGGCTATGCAGTGTGGAACACCGTGGTTGTGTATGTTTTAGCTGGGGAGCAGTTCACCACCCTACCAAACCTGCTACAGCAGTACCACTCCTTGGCCTACCCTGCCCAGTCTCTCCTCTACCTACTGCTAGCTATCAGCACAGTGTCTGCCTTCGACAGGTAAGGGCCTACCCTGCCCAGTCTCTCCTCTACCTACTGCTGGCTATCAGCACAGTGTCTGCCTTCGACAGGTAAGGGCCTACCCTGCCCAGTCTCTCCTCTACCTACTGCTGGCTATCAGCACAGTGTCTGCCTTCGACAGGTAAGGGCCTACCCTGCCCAGTCTCTCCTCTACCTACCGCTGGCTATCAGCACAGTGTCTGCCTTCGACAGGTAAGGGCCTACCCTGCCCAGTCTCTCCTCTACCTACCGCTGGCTATCAGCACAGTGTCTGCCTTCGACAGGTAAGGGCCTACCCTGCCCAGTCTCTCCTCTACCTACCGCTGGCTATCAGCACAGTGTCTGCCTTCGACAGGTAAGGATTGCATGGACAGAGGCAGACTTTCTGTTTCTGTATCTCTCTGTGAGCACTTTGATATAGAAACGTTGTCCTCTCGTGTCAGAGGTTGGTCTAGAGGTCAACACAGCCGGCCTGGACTACACATGTCCCCCAACAGGTTGGTCTGGTGGTCAACACAGCCGGCCTGGACTACACATGTCCCCCAACAGGTTGGTCTAGTGGTCAACACAGCCGGCCTGGACTACACATGTCCCCCAACAGGTTGGTCTGTTCTGATAATAACCATTACCATAATGTAAACGTTCAGTTAAGACGCATTACCATAATGTAAATGTTCTACACTGTAGTCCAGTTTCTATACTGTCCCTGTAGTCCAGTTTCTATACTGTCCCTGTAGTCCAGTTTCTATACTGTCCCTGTAGTCCAGTTTCTATGCTGTCCCTGTAGTCTAGTTTCTATACTGTCCCTGGAGTCCAGTTTCTATACTGTCCCTCTGGTCCAGTTTCTATGCTGTCCCTGTAGTCAAGTGTCTATACTGTCCCTGTAGTCAAGTGTCTATACTGTCCCTGTAGTCTAGTTTCTATACAAAGTCAAAAAGTCAAAGTCACCATTATTAGTCAGTTGTACAACCGAATGCCTTCAACTGAAATGTGTCTTCCACATTTAACCCAACCCCTCTGAATCAGAGAGGTGCCGGGGGGGGCTGCCTTAATCCACATCCACGTCTTCGTCCACTGCCTTGTTCAGGGGCAGAACGACAGATTTACCTTGTCAGCTCGGGGATTCGAACTTGCAACCCTCCGGTTACAAGTCCAACGCTCTAACCACTAGGATACCTGCCGCCCCTGTAGTCTAGTTTCTATACTGTTCCTGTAGTCTAGTTTCTATACTGTCCCTGTAGTCTAGTTTCTATACTGTCCCTGTAGTCTAGTTTCTATACTGCCTGATCTCCAAGCTCTGTGTTGCAGGGTGAACCTGGCGAAGGCCTCCATGGCTCTAAGAGGATTCCTCACTCTGGACCCGGCTGCTCTGGCCTCCTTCTGTAGGTTCCTCTTCTTACACGTTCATAACATCCCATGATCTGTAGCCTCTTCTGTTAGTTAACCACGTACTAGACAAAGACAAAACATATTCTGTGAGATATGATGTCTCTCCTTCCTTCTCTGGTGTTTCCAGTGTACTTTACAGCGCTCATCCTATCTCTCAGTCAGCAGATGACCAGCGATCGCATTAACCTCTACCCAACTGCCAACGAGACCCTGTGGTGAGCACTGCACTGACCCTGACTATCGCTACATAGTGACCAGGGCCCATAGCACCCTATTCCCTATATAGTGACCAGGGCCCACAGCACCCTATTCCCTATATAGTGACCAGGGCCCATAGCACCCTATTCCCTATATAGTGACCAGGGCCCATAGCACCCTATTCCCTATATATAGTGCACTATTCTAAAGGGAATAGGGTGCTAATTGGGATGCAGGTATTATTATCAGGTATTATCAGCAGGTAGACTGCTATTGGGTTACTCATACCGAAGCTTCAGACTGTCACCCTGACACATGGCTGTAGACTGCTATTGGGTTACTAATACCGAAGCCTCAGACTGTCACCCTGACACATGGCTGTAGACTGCTATTGGGTTACTCATACCGAAGCCTCAGACTGTCACCCTGACACATGGCTGTAGACTGCTATTGGGTTACTAATACAGAAGCCTCAGACTGTCACCCTGACACATGGCTGTAGACTGCTATTGGGTTACTAATACCGAAGCCTCAGAAAGCTATTCAGAACACCTACTGTGTTTTTCCTGATGACTCCCCTTCCCTTTGGAAATATTGACAAAACATCAACAGCAAGTGTAATAAACACTGTATATGTAACAATGAGCACGAGGTACAACAGAGACATTATTTAAAGCAGAACAGCTGAGTAGAGGGCAATGGAGACATACAACAGGACATGTGGACACAAACAGTCATCATGGGTCACCTGTTACGTCACCTTCCATCTGTAGCTAGGACAATCCTAATTACCAGCAGGAAACTGTCTGAGTCTGAGCTTTGTGGTGTCTCTGTTGTCTCTGTCCCCGTGCGCCCCTCCCTCTCTCTCAATTCAATTCATTTCAAGGGGCTTTATTGGCATGGGAAACATATGTTAACATTGCCAAAGAAAGTGAAGTAGATAATTCTCGCTCTCTCCCTCCCTCTCTCTCTCCCCCTCCCCATCCCCCTCTCCCTCTCCCTCCAGGCCCCCTGGCTCAGAGCACCAAATCCTCCAGCCCTGGATAGTGGTCAACCTGGTGATAGCCCTGTTAGTAGGTCTGGCCTGGGCCTTCGTCTCAACGCGACCAGACATGGACTACACCGAGGGTGAGAGCTTTATGAACTCAACTTAGTTATCATGTGAACTATCATTAACACAGGCAGTTAGGAAAGCAATGGCTAGCTTTTTCAAACAGAAATGTGCATCCTGAGGCACAAACTCCAAAAGGTTCTGGGACACTGTAAAGTCCATGGAGAATAAGAGCACCTCCTCCCAGCTGCCCACTGCACTGAGGCTAGGAAACACTGTCACCACCGATAAATCCGCGATAATTGAGAATTTCAATAAGCATTTTTCTACGGATGGCCATGCTTTCCACCTGGCTACCCTTACCCCGGTCAACAGCCCTCACCCCCCACAGCAGCTTTCCCAAGCCTCCCCCATTTCTCCTTCTCCCA
>QNTS01008882.1:14775-41196 GCA_003317085.1 Hucho hucho | reverse complement strand
ACCTGCTCTAAACACTACTATAGAAATACATGCTATGATGATGAGGTAACATTATGACACTACTATATAAATACCTGCTCTAAACACTACTATAGAAATACATGCTATGATGATGAGGTAACATTATGACACTACTATATAAATACCTGCTCTAAACACTACTATAGAAATACATGCTATGATGATGAGGTAACATTATAACACTACTATATAAATACCTGCTCTAAACACTACTATAGAAATACATGCTATGATGATGAGGTAACATTATGACACTACTATATAAATACCTGCTCTAAACACTACTATAGAAATACATGCTATGATGATGAGGTAACATTATAACACTACTATAGAAATACCTGCTCTAAACACTACTATAGAAATACATGCTATGATGATGAGGTAACATTATAACACTACTATATAAATACCTGCTCTAAACACTACTATATAAATACATGCTATGATGATGAGGTAACATTATGACACTACTATATAAATACCTGCTCTAAACACTACTATAGAAATACATGCTATGATGATGAGGTAACATTATAACACTACTATAGAAATACCTGCTCTAAACACTACTATAGAAATACATGCTATGATGATGAGGCAACATTATGGAACTACTATATAAATACCTGCTATGATGATGAGGTAACATTATGACACTACTATATAAATACCTGCTCTAAACACTACTATAGAAATACATGCTATGATGATGAGGTAACATTATAAAACTACTATATAAATACCTGCTCTAAACACTACTATAGAAATACATGCTATGATGATGAGGTAACATTATGACACTACTATGTAAATACCTGCTATTATGATGAGGTAACATTATGACACTACTATATAAATACATGCTATGCTGATGAGTGAGATAGGAGGCGATCTGAATTATATTAATTTTCTAGATGAATGAAAAGTGACGGGCCACAGTCAGACATTCCAACAGCTATAACAACAGGTTGTAAGGCTCCAGAGTTTGAAGTGCATTGCATACAGCAGTGAGCCACAGTAGCAACAGGTTGTAAACAGGAAGTAATGAGCCTGCATATGTGAAATATTTTTTGTAGATTTTTCCAAATTAAAAAGCCCTAGCAAGAATACCTAGAACTACATGTCATTTTTTCAGGGTAACACGACATTGACATGGAAAAAATCTGAAGTTCCCACTTCGTATTTCCCACTTCAAGCCCAAATATACCACAGTTTGACTAAAACTATGACCCCCTGACTTCAATCTAGTCAAGGATCATATCACCTCCATCCTACCAGACACCCTAGACCCACTCCAATTTGCTTACCGTCCCAATAGGTCCACAGACGACGCAATCGCAATCACACTGCCCTAACCCATCTGGACAAGAGGAATACCCATGTAAGAATGCTGTTAATCGACTACAGCTCAGCATTTAACACCATAGTACCCTCCAAACTCGTCATTATTCTTGAAACCCTAGGTCTCGACCCAGCCCTGTGCAACTGGGTCCTGGACTTCCTGACGGGCCGGCCCCAGGTGGTGAGGGTAGGAAACAACAAGATCATCAAGGACAACAACCACCCGAGCCACTGCCTGTTCCCCCCGCTATCATCCAGAAGGCGAGGTCAGTACAGGTGCATCAAAGCTGGGACCGAGAGACTGAAAAACAGCTTCTATCTCAAGGCCATCAGACTGTTGAACAGCCATCACTAACATTGAGTGGCTGCTGCCAACATACTGACTTAAATCTCTAGCCACTTGAAATAATAGAAAATTGGATGTAACAAATGTATCACTAGCCACTTAAAAAAATATATATATATAATGTTTACATATCCAACATTACTCATCTCATATATATATACTGTACTCTATACCATCTACTGCATCTTGCCTATGCCGGTCAGCAATCGCTCATCCATATATTTATATGTACATACTCGTATTCATTCCTTTACTCTTGTGTGTATAAGGTAGTTGTTGTGAAATTGTTAGATTACTTGTTAGATACTACTGCATGGTCGGAACTAGAAGCACAAGCATTTCACTACACTCGCATTAACATCTGCTAACCATGTGTATGTGACAAATAACATCTGCTAACCATGTGTATGTGACAAATAAAATTTGATTTGGACACCATAGGTTAATGACGCAATGTCAAAGACTAAACTTGTCGATAATAATAATAATAACTTATTACATTTCTATAGCGCTTCTCATAGAATCTCAATTGATATCCCGTTTCTGAAGACTGATAGTGCGCAGACTTATGGGAACATATCGGTTGAATGCCCGGCTGACATGCCGATGATGATCAATTTACGAAGAGCACCTACACTGATACCCGTTATAATATCAGGAGATTCTAATGAGGATACACATGTCTCACCTCCTAGAACTACTCCACAGACCAACAGAGACCTCATGATGGAACTGGTACACCTAGAGAGAAAGAGAGAGACAGAGAGACAGAGACACAGAGACAGAGAGACAGAGAGAAGGATGTTATTTCTTCTTAGTCCCTCAGGGTCATTCCCTCTGGTGTTGCTACAGTAACAGCTACAGGGTCACTTTGAAAATGAACCACCAGTCTGGTACAAATGTAAAGGACATCATGAAGATAATGGCGCCGGAGGAGATCTCCTAACCAATTGTGCTATTGTGTGTGTTTTTTTGCGTTATTTGTAACTTATATTGAACATAATGTTTCTGCCACCGTGTGTTATGATCGAAAAGAGCTTCTGGATATCAGGACAGCGATTACTCACCTCGTACTGGAGGAATACTTTTTCTCCAACGAGTCGGACAGGAAGGATTTACTTCAGACGCCCGACAAGGCCCTCTGCTCGCCTGTAGAGCATCTCATGATAAGCTGTTGACCACATTACTGACCAAGAGAGTTTTCATCTATATTTCTTCGTAGCTGTCTTTTTACCACCACAATCCGATACTGGCACTAAGATCGCACTCAATGAGCGAAATATGGCCATAAGAAAACGCTCATCCAGAGGCGGCGCTCCTAGTGGCCGGGGACTTTAATGCAGGGAAACTTAAATCTGTTTTACCTCATTTCTACCAGCATGTTAAATGTGCAACCAGAGGGAAAATAACTCTGGACCACCTTTACTCCACACAGAGAGATGAACAAAAGCTCTACAAAGCTCTTCCTCGCCCTCCATTTGGCAAATCTGACCATAACTCTGAAGCAGGAAGCACCGGTGACTCGGTCAACAAGAAAGTGGTCGGATGAAGCAGATGCTAAGCTACAGGACTGTTTTGCAGCACATACTGAAATATGTTCCAGGATTCTTCCGATGGCATTGAGGAGTACACCACATCAGTCACTGGTTTCATCAATAAGTGCACCGATGACGTCGTCCCCACAGTGACCATGCTTATATACCCCAACCAGAAGCCATGGATTACAGGTAATATCCGCACTGAGCTAAAGGCTAGAGCTGCCGCTTTCAAGGAGAGGGACTCTAACCCGAAAGCTTATGAAGAAATCCATCTATGCCCTACGACGAACCATCAAGCAAGCAAAGCATCAATACAGGACTAAGATTGAATCGTACTACACCGGCTCTGGTGCTCGTCGGATGTGGCAGGGCTTGCTAACTGTTACAGACTACAAAGGGAAGCAAAGCCGCGAGCTGCCTAGTGACACGAGCCTACCAGACGAGCTAAATTACATCTATGCTCGCTTCGAGGCAAATAACACTGAAACATGCATGAGAGCTCCAGCTGTTCCGGACGACTGTCTGATCACGCTCTCTGTAGCTGACGTGAGTACGACCTTTAAAATGTTCAACATCCACAAGGCCGCAGGGCCAGACGGATTACCAGGACGTGTACTACGAGCATGCGCTGACCAACTGGCAAGTGTCTTCACTGACATTTTCATCCCCCCTGTCTGAGTCTGTAATACAAACATGTTTCAAGCAGACCACCATTGTCACTGTGCCCAAGAACACCAAGGTAACGTGCCTAAATGACCACCGACCCGTAGCACGCATATCTGTAGCCATGAAGTGCTTTGGAAGGCTGGTCATGGCTCACATCAACACCATTATCCCAGACACCCTAGACCTATTCCAATGTGCATACCACCCCAACAGCTCCACAGATGATGCAATCTCTAGTGTGCTCAACACTGCCCTTTCCCACCTGGACAAAAGGGGCACCTATGTGAGAATGCTATTCCTTGACTAAAGCTCAGCGTTCAACCATAATGCATTCAAAGCCCAGCACTAAGCTAAGGACCCTGGGACTAAACACCTCCATCTGCAACTGGATCCTGGACTTCCTGACGGGCCGTCCCCAGGTGGAAAGGGCAGATTAGGGTTTGCCTGGGGTAGGCCGTCATGGAAAATAACAATTTGTTCTTAACTGACATGCCTAGTTAGTTAAATAAAGGTTAAAAAAAAGTTGGTGTTTGATGCTCTGGTACAGTAGCAGAAGGAGTTGGGGTTTGATGCTCTGGTACAGTAGCAGAAGGAGTTGGGGTTTGACGCTCTGGTACAGTAGCAGAAGGAGTTGGGGTTTGACGCTCTGGTACAGTAGCAGAAGGAGTTGGGGTTTGACGCTCTGGTACAGTAGCAGAAGGAGTTGGGGTTTAATGCTCTGGTACAGTAGCAGAAGGAGTTGGGGTTTGATGCTCTGGTACAGTAGCAGAATGAGTTGGGGTTTAATGCTCTGGTACAGTAGCAGAATGAGTCGGGGTTTGATGCTCTGGTACAGTAGTAGAAGGAGTCGGGGTTTGATGCTCTGGTACAGTAGCAGAAGGAGTCGGGGTTTGATGCTCTGGTACAGTAGCAGAAAGAGTTGGGGGTTTGATGCTCTGGTAAAGTAGCAGAAGGAGTTGGGATTTGATGCTTTTGTACAGTAGCAGAAGGAGTTGGGGTTTGATGCTCTGCTACAGTAGCAGAAGGAGTTGGGGTTTGATTCTCTGGTCCAATAGCAGAAGGAGTTGGGGTTTGATTCTCTGGTACAGTAGCAGAAGGAGTTGGGGTTTGATGCTCTGGTACAGTAGCAGAAGGGGGTTTGATGCTCTGGTACAATAGCAGAAGGAGTTGGGGTTTGATGCTCTGGTACAGTAGCAGAAGGAGTTGGGGTTTGATGCTCTGCTACAGTAGCAGAAGGAGTTGGGGTTTGATGCTCTGGTACAGTAGCAGAAGGAGTTGGGGTTTGATGCTCTGGTACAGTAGCAGAAGGAGTTGGGGTTTGATTTTTTGGTACAGTAGCAGAAGGAGTTGGGGTTTGATGCTCTGGTACAGTAGTAGGAGGAGGTTTGATGGACAGGTTGTGCATACGTCTGATGACAGACAGACGTTGCTGTGATTTCCATTTTTATTTAGAGATATTTGAATCAAATCAAATTTATTTATAAAGCCCTTCTTACATCAGCTGACGTCACAGAGTGCTGTACAGAAACCCAGCCTAAAACCCCAAACAGCAAGCAATGCAGGTGTAGAAGCACGGTGGCTAGGAAAAACTCCCTAGAAAGGAGAAACCTATAGAGGAACCAGGCTGTGAGGGGTGGCCAGTCCTCTTCTGGCTGTGCCGGGTGCAGATTATAACAGAACATGGACAAGATTTTAAAATGTTCATAAAACAGGCAGAACAGTTGAAACTGGAGAAGCAGCACAGCCAGGTGGACTCGGGACATCAAGGAGTCATCAGGTCAGGTAGGCCTTGAGGAATGGTCCTAATGCTCAGGTCCTCCGTAGGAACCATTTCGACGGCCTCTCCATTGATGAGGATAGGGCAGTCACAGTTTATATTTTTTTCCGGAAGTCGTTTGTTATTTCTTTTGTTTTTGAGATGTTGAGATCCAGGTAGTTATTGCAACTGAGTTTGGTGACAGATTATTGATATTGCTCGAAGGGTGTTGAAGGCAAAGCTGAAATCCACAAACAGGATGCGTGCATCATTTCTCGTTCCCTACAGTGTTCCAGTAGCCTTTGCAGCATGCAGACCACAAAATAATCCATTCCTCTCCCTGCTCCTCTCCCTGCTTTGTAAGCAAACTGCTAGGGATCAAGGGAGGAGTGAACGGTGGGAAGTAGGATGTTAAGAACCAAACCAGTCTTTCCAAGTATTTCATGATCAGTGACATGAGAGCAACAGGTTGGTAATGGTTGAACTCAGTCAGGGGAGATTTTTTCGGATTGGGGACTGTGGTATATGTGTTCCATAGGGTGGGGATAGCAATAGGTCAAGCAGTCAGCCCATAACATAAGGAGACATGAAATGTTACGTCGTTATCTTTATACAAAAAGCTGTCTGACACCTAGATCCAGGACTCATACAGGTTGAAGTTCAATGTATAATTTAACTGATTAATGCTTAATATATGTTAGAATGATAACTTACACTGCCATAAATGCAAAGACAGAAAAGTAATGTTTTATGTCACAGGATTTTCAACAAATCTGTCAAGACACCAACCATGATGAAGGGTTAAACCTAGGTTGTAAATACACTTGTGAATTTGATTGAATATAGCTATGATCCTCCTTATATCACGAAAACAATTGGCAGATAATTATCAACAGTGTAGGAAATCCTCACTGGTATCCTAGTTTATAGAAAGACCCTGATACAAATACCGGTCATTGAAATTATAAAATCATTTGTGATTCACAACATGCAAGAGATCAGTCATTCATTCACTGCTAAGATCATTGATCTCCTGAACAAGCTATCCCTTTAACATTCTTTCTGAGCCCCCAACTGTTTGGATACACTGGTAAAGTCTTGTTCGCTAGCTAACTGAATAAAGTGCAAACAAATGGTTGGCGCCCCCAACGATTAGTTTTAGAATGGCCCGCGACATGGTTTATGAAGACAAAAATGTGGCCCGCCAATGCGCGATAGGAAGATAAAAACATAGCATTATATATTTTGAATGGTTTTTGATAGAAACAATCAGTTTTCTCTGTAGTAATGGTGAAGCCACGGCAGTCACAAATCTGCAACGCGTTTTCTCTCTATGGCACTCGGAGTCAGCGATACAGCAAAGCATAATCATTAAAACAATTACTCTGGGTTTTTTCTAAGCACACTTGTGCTCCCAAATGAAAGTTCCAGGTTGCACAGAAAAGAAGCCTCTCCTGATGTAGCCTTAAACTGCTTTAGTTTAACTAGCCTGTCTCTCTCCTGATTTAGTATTTCCTACTAGCATACAGTATTTGTTCCCTCTAACATGGCCATCTAGCATCATGCCTGTCCTCTCTAGTTCCGCCTTCTAGCACATTCCATACTCTACACCAGTTCTGCACTGTCCAAAACAGGGTTTGACAGGACAGAGTTTGGGAAACCCTGGTCTAAGACAGGAGAGGCAAGGAACGTACCTAAACTGTTGTTGTGTCCTCTGGAACCCACGTCTCTGGACTGTGTCCTCGTCTCTGGACTGTGTCCTCGTCTCTGGACTGTGTCCTCGTCTCTGGACTGTGTTCTGTGGCGCTGGCTGATGGTGAATCTCAGTGTGTTGGTAGAGCTGTGATTGTAGTGGTGGTGACGTTATATGCTTTTTTTATAGCTGCAGCCTGGGCTGGAGCACTGCAGACTGCTCAGGAGAGAAGAGAGGGAGGGAGAACGCTGATTCGTCTCTCTCCTCTGCAGTGACTCAGCCAAGGACACCAGCCAGTACAGGAGGATCACAGAACATTATCGTCTCCTCTCCCTTCTTTCTTCTCCTCTCTTCATCCCAATCTCCTTGAGGTGAGAGGAGTGAGGACGTGAGGAGTATGCAATTGAGATTGTCCCCTAGTCCCCTCCCCGCTAGCCCCGACCAGAAAAATTTGCCATTGAGATGTCTCCTTTCTCTACCATCTTTGGGGAACCCTCTCCACGGGGCGGGGGTGATAAGCAGGCTAGAGCAGCCCCTCCCCTACCAGAAAAAATGAGGGAGTGGGATGCCTCACTTTCTCTATCGTCTCTGACATTAACTATTATGTTTTGACTCAGCAGCCATCTTTGATTCTAAACTGCAGTTTCAGCTCAGCCACTAGGTGGAAGCATATCACCACAACAACACTACACTCTTAGAAAAAAAGGTTTCTTATAAAAACAAAAAGGATTATAATCGCTTGCTTCATGTATGGAACCCCCAAAAGTTCTACAGTATATACAACCATTTTATAGGGTTCTTTGAGCAGAACCCTAGAGGTTCTTCACTGAACCAAAATGGTTCCATATAGAACCCTGCATGGTGCCATTTATGAATCATGGCTAATTACTATTAAAGAATTTATATTTTTATTTTTTATTAATATTTTTAACCAAGAATATAATTTAATAAACAATTAAATAATGGCCAAAAGAAAACCAGCACTGTTTTTTTTGTCATTATATGCAAATATAGTTTTGAAATATGCACTGGTGGCCAGGGAGGCATCTCTTCGTTTGAATGACGCCCCACGTCAACTCTGGCTGACTTCTTTACAATACGTATACTTAGTTACAGTGAACAACAAAAATGTGTCTTTTGCTCTGTTCTCAACCCCCCCAAACAGCAGACCTCACACATACAGCGAGACAAGCACAGGTTCAAACTGCAGTGCAGCGCCCCTGGATGGAGAGCATGTTGTGGAATTAAGGGCCATGCTCAACAGTAGGGGAATGTTTTGAGGATGTGAAACCAGCAGCCTCCAATGCTCAGATCAATTCTGACGTTTTTTTTTTTCTCCAGTGCACGGTCCAGAAGTCGAACTGGCCACCTTTCGGCCACAAGTCCAACTCCTGCCGCAGGGCCAACTCCTTAGCCGCTGGGCTACCAACCGTCAATACAGTTTGGGTTGTTGCCTGACTGGTTCCAGAGAAGAAGAAGAAAGGTAAAACAATTCATCTTCAGAAATAAGAGTTAATCTGCCAAAATGAAGACAAAACGCTGTGTACAAAACATTAGGAACTTTCCATGACAAAGACAGACCAAGTGAATCTAGGTGAAAACTTTGATCCCTTATTAATGTCACTTGTTAAATCCAATTCAATCAGTGTAGATGAAGGGGAGGAGACAGGTTAAAGAAGGCTTTTTAAGCCTTAAGACATTTGAGACATTGATTGTGTATGTGTGCCATTCAGAGGGTGAATGGGCAAGACAAAAGATTTAAGTGCCTTTGAACGGGTTATGGTAGTAGGTGCCAGGCTGGGTTTTTCACACTCAACAGTTTCCCATGTGTATCCAGAATAGTCCAATCTAGAAGAAAAATAAACCCACACCTATATAGGCGAGGTTCTGGCTAGCGGAGTGGAAAACTTGAAAACAAAGAAGAGCTGCACACTCTAGGAGCTCAGATGCAAAACATATTTTATGTCCAATGTTTCGACAGGCAAGCTGTCTTCATCAGGGTATAATGAATAGTCCAGAATAGTCCACCACCCAAAGGACATCCAGCCAACTTGACACAACTGTGGGAAGCATTGGAGTCAACATGGGCCAGCATTCCTGTGGAATGCTTTCGACACTTTGGGGATAAGGGGTAAGAACATTGCCAGCCTGCATAGCAATCAATCAAATAGAATGAACAAGCAGTATGCTTCTCTAGCAACCTAACCAATAGAACTAACAACCAGGTTTAGTGGAAGGATGAAATACTATGAATTTACTTATCAAAATTCAAATTTCAAAGAAAACATGTCATTTTTACCAGTAAATGCATGCTTGTTTTCTTTGGCAACGTGGTATAAGCGGGATAAACGCCTCCATTTGGTACATTATCTGGAACTAATCAACTCGGGCAGTACCAAGTCGTCCATTATTTCCGGATAATCTACAAAGTGTCAGTGTTGATCCCTTACATGTATGTATGTGTGTAAATGTATGTATGTCTCTCTGGGTCTATCCGCCCTTTCCTTGATGTATTCGGTCCTTTCCTTTCTGCCTCGGCCTCTGTCTGGTGCAAGCTGCAGTCACCTTATGACAAACTTCTCCATCTCCATCTGTAGCCTTGGATGTGAAAGTGTTTCTCCTGACAGCACCTTTGAAGTAGTTACAACAATTAGTTCGATTTTGACACGGATTCTGACAAAAATCCTAGGAATCACAATCCAGACCTCAAATGGGAAGCACATCAACACAATACAATAACCACAGAGGTTGTGAATTTCAACATGGAGTCAAACAGATCGAGCGATATAAATATGTGCCTGTTTTAGTGCCACCATGTGGTCAATCTGAATGTGCTTCCATTGAGTCTTGATTTGGAACATATTTTTTTAATAGTTGTTTTATTTAACCTTTATTTAACTAGGCTGTCAGTAAAGAACAAATTATTCTTTACAATGATGGCCTACCCCGGACAAACCATAACCCTGATGACGCTGGGCCAATTGTGCGCCGCCCTATGGGACTCCCAATCAAGGCCGGTTGTGATACAGCCTGGAATTGAACCAGTGTCTGTAGTGACGCCTCTAGCACTGAGATGCAGTGCCTCAGACCGCTGCGCCACTCGGGAGCCGTTGCGCCACTTGGTCAGTTGTTTGACATACTAGTCTGGAAAATATTGCATTAGATGCTATATATCAAGTTTCATCCAGATCGGCTCTGTGGTTCAGAAGTTTTTTTCAAAAATTCTAAATTGTGGAAAATCCATCATGGCAGATCTTGTGGGTCCTTGAGGCAAATTTGTTCCATGGGAGAAGAGGGAACTAAGCACAGAATTTCAGGACTCTAGGTTAGGGATGGGCAACTGGGGACACGAGGCTGCAAAGGCCTCGGATCAATTTCCCTTGGAAAATAACTAATATGCTGTGATCTATTGTCATAATAGTATTCTAAATACTAAATCTATAATCAGGCCACTGTCTGTCTCTCACAACAGTCTCTCTTATATTGTGTCCGCTGCCCAGTATTCATGGATGTCCCTACCCCATTGCAGTTGACATTTAAAGAGGTTAAGGTTACATTAGGGATTTGGTTATGTGTAAGGTTAGGGTAAGGGTTAAGGTTAGGGTTATGGTTTAGGGTAGGGATGTCCCAAGGATTCCCATTAGCACTGACCATCACTGGCAAGATAAGCAATCTTAGGGATGACATGCCAGTGTAACAAAGTGAAAATGTAGAGTTTCCATCAACCTCGTGCGCAATGTAGACATCAAAGAACGCCGCAGTTCGCGGTAGATTAGTGGGTGCAACCATTCACTTCAGGAAAAGGGGTGATATAAATAAAGTTTCCTTTAATTTTGTGTTACTGAATTCATAAAAATATTTGCTGCCATTGTAGTAAGGTTGGTATATGAGAGGTCTTCGGACTTAGCATTTTTGTATTATTTTCTTTGAAAGAACAACTAGTGGGTTTTGAGTGCTTCTCCCCTATTTGAGAAGTTGGTCTGCCTGCTCCTCAGTCAGAGATATTCTGAGAGCAGGTTTGTGTTTTATTTTATTTTATTTCACCTTTATTTAACCAGGTAGGCAAGTTGAGAACAAGATCTCATTTACATCTGCGACCTGGCCAAGATAAAGCAAAGCAGTTCAACACATACAACAACACAGAGTTACACATGGAGTAAACAAACATACAGTCAATAATACAGTAGAAAAGAACAAATCTATATACAAAGAGTGCAAATGAGGTAGGATAAGGAAGGTAAGGCAATAAAGGCCATGGTGGCAAAGTAATTACAATATAGGATTTAAACACTGGAATGGTAGATGTGCAGTAGATGAATGTGCAATGTAGAAAAACTGGGGTGCAAAGGAACAAGATAAATATATCAATACGGTAGGGGATGAGGTAGTTGGTTGGGCTATTTACAGATGGGCTATATACAGGTGCAGGGGTCTGTGAATTGCTCTGACAGCTGGTGCTTAAAGCTGGTGAGGGAGATAAGTGTCTCTAGTTTCAGAAATTTTTGTAGTTCGTTCCAGTCATTGGCAGCAGAGAACTGGAAGGAAAGGCGGTCAAAGGAGTAATTGGCTTTGGGGGTGACCAGTGAGACATACTGTACCTGCTGGAGCGCGTGCTACGGGTGGGTGCTGCTATGGTGACCAGTGAGCTGAGATAAGGCAGGGCTTTACCTAGCAAAGATTTGTAGATGACCTGGAGCCAGTGGGTTTGGCGACGAGTATGAAGCGAGGGCCAGCCAACGAGAGCGTACAGGTCGCAGTGGTGGGTAGTATATGGGGCTTTGGTGACAAAACGGATGGCACTGTGATAGACTGCATCCAATTTGTTGAGTAGAGTGCTGGAGGCTATTTTGTAAATGACATCACCGAAGTCGAGGATTGGTAGGATGGTCAGTTTGGAAAATTATACATTATTTTAACACTTTTAGAAACTTCAGAGTGTTTCCTATCCAATAGTACTAATTATGTGCATATCCTATTTTCTGGGCCTGAGTGGCAGGCATTTTACTTTGGGCACGCCAGACTGCTGCCGCTCCCTAAGAAGTTAACACGGTGTCCAAAGAAGGGCCAGAAGCATACAGAATGGTGTCGTCTGCGTATCAGAGGATCAGAGAATCACCAGCAGCAAGAGCGACATCATTGATGTATACAGAGAAGAGAGTCGGCTCGAGAATTGATCCCTGTATCACCCCCATAGAGACTGCCAGAGGTTCAGACAACAGGCCCTCCGATTTGACACACTGAACTCTATCAGAAAAATTGTTGGTGTACCAGGCGAGGCAATCATTTGAGAACCCAAGGCTATTGAGTCTGCCAATAAGAATGTGGTGATTGACAGAGTCGAAAGCTTTGGCCAGGTCGATGAATATGGCTGCACAGTAATGTCTCTTAACGATGGCGGTTATGATATCGTTTAGGACCTTGAGCGTGGCTGAGGTGCACCCATGACCAGCTCTGAAATCATATTGCATAGCGGAGAAGGTACGGTGGGATTCGAAAAGGTCGATAATAATTTTGTTAACTTGGCTTTCGAAGACAGGGTAGGATAAATATAGGTCTGTAGCAGTTTGGGTCTAGAGTGTCTCCCCCTTTGAAGAGGGGGATGACTGCTGCAGCTTTCCAATCTTTGGGAATCTCAGACGATACGAAAGAGAGGTTGAACAGGCTAATAATAGGGGTTGCAACAATTTCGGCAGATAATTTTAGAAAGAGAGGGTCCAGATTGTCTAGCCCGGCTGATTTGTAGGGGTCCAGATTTTGCAGCTCTTTCAGAACATCAGCTATCTGGATTTGGGTGAAGGAGAAATGGGGGAGGCTTGGGCGAGTTTCTGTGGGGAGTGCAGGGCTGTTGACCGGGGTAGGGGTAGCCAGGTGGAAAGCATGGCCAGCCGTAGAATAATGCTTATTGAAGTTCTCAATTATAGTGGATTTGTCGGTGGTGACAGTGTTTCCTAGCCTCAGTGCAGTGGGCAGCTGGGAGGAGGTGCTCTTATTCTCCATGAACTTTACAGTGTCCCATAACTTTTTTGAGTTTGTGCTACAGGATGCAGATTTCTGTTTGAAAAAGCTAGCCTTAGCTTTCCTAACTGCCTGTGTATATTTGTTCCTGACTTCCCTGAAAAGTTGCATATCACGGGGGCTATTCGATGCTAATGCAGAATGTCACAGGATGTTTTTGTGCTGGTCAAGGGCAGTCAGGTCTGGAGAGAACCAAGAGCTATATCTGTTCCTGGTTCAACATTTTTAGAAAGGGGCATGCGATGGTGAGGAAGGCACTTTTAAAGAATGACCAGGCATCCTCTACTGACGGGATGAGGTCAATATCCTTCCAGGATACCCGGGCCAGGTCTATTAGAACGGCATGCTCGCTGAAGTGTGTTTGACGGTGATGAGGGGTGGTCGTTTGACCGCAGACCCATTACGGATGCAGGCAATGAGGCAGTTATCGCTGAGATCTTGGTTGAAAATAGCAGAGGGGTACTTGCAGGGCAAGTTGGTGAGGATAATATCTATAAGGGTGCCCGTGTTTACGGATTTGGGGTTGTACCTGGTGGGTTCATTGATAATTTGTGTGAGATTGAGGGCATCTAGCTTAGATTGTAGGATGGCCGGGGTGCGCATGTCCCAATTTAGGTCACCTAGCAGCTCTGACGATAGATGGGGGGAAATCAGTTCACATATGGTGTCAAGGGCACAGCTGGGGGCAGAGGGTGGTCTATAGCAAGCGGCAACGGTGAGAGACTTGTTTCTGGAAAGGTGGATTTTTAAGAGTAGACGCTCAAATTGTTTGGGTACAGACCTGGATAGTTAGACAGAAATCTGCAGGCTATCTCTGCAGTAGATTGCAACACCGCCCCCTTTGGCAGTTCTATCTTGTCGGAAAATGTTATAGTTAGGGATGGAAATTTCAGGATGTTTGGTGGCCTTCCTAAGCCAGGATTCAGACACGGCTAGGACATCCGGGTTGGCGGAGTGTGCTAAAGCAGTGAATAAAACAAACTTAGGGAGGAGGATTCTAATGTTAACATGCATGTAACCAAGGCTTTTACGGTTACAGAAGTCAACAAATGATTGCGTGTGGGGAATAGGAGTGGAGCTAGGCACTACAGGGCCTGGATTAACCTCCACATATCCAGAGGAACAGAGAAGGAGTAGGATAAGGGTACGGCTAAAGGCTATAAGAACTGGACGTCTAGTACGTTCGGGACAGAGAGTAAAAGGAGCAGATTTCTGGGTACGGTAGAATAGATTCAAGGCATAATGTACAGACAAAGGATTGTGGGGGCTGTCTTGTTAGTCTTCAGTGCAGCTTTTGACATTATTGACCATAGTCTGCTGCTGGACAAACATATGTGTTACTTCTTTACACCCCCTAAATGGTGACCTAACCTAAACCACCACCTGCTATAATGTGGGTACAGAGTTACTTGTCTAACAGAACACAGAAGGTATTCTTTAATGGAAGCCTCTCAAACATAATTCCCCAGGGTAGCTGTTTAGGCCCCTTGCTTTTTTCAATCTTCACTAACGGCATGCCACTGACTGTGAGTAAGGCCAGTGTGTCTATGTATGCGTATGACTCAACACTATACACGTCAGCTACTACAGCGACTGAAATTACTTAAAAATTTAACAAAGAGCTGCAGTTAGTTTCGGAATGGGTAGCAAGGAATAAGTTAGTCCTAAATATTTCCAAAACTAAAAGCATTGTTTTGGGACAAATCATTCACTAAACCCTAAACTTCAACTACGTATCGTAATGAATAATGTGGAAATTCAAATCAAATCAAATCACATTTTATTAGGTCACATGCACCAAATACAACAGTGAAATGCTTACTTACAAGCCCCTAACCAACAATGCAGTTTAAAAAATACGAATAAGAATAAGAAATAAAAGTAACAAGTAGTTAAAGAGCAACAGTAAAATAACAATATCGAGACTATATACAGTTGAAGTCAAAAGTTTACATACACTTAGGTTGGAGTCATTAAAAGTTTTTCAACCACTCAACTAATTTCTTGTTAACAAACTATAGTTTTGGCAAGTCGGTTAGGACATCTACTTTGTGCATGACACAAGTCATTTTTCTAACAATTGTTTACAGACAGATTATTTCACTTGTAATTCACTGTATCACAATTCCAGTGGGTCAGAAGTTTACATACACTAAGCTGGACTGTGACTTTCAACAGCTTGGAAAATTCCAGAAAATTATGTCATGGCTTTAGAAGATTCTGATAAGCTAATTGACATCATTTGAGTCAATTGGGGGTGTACCTGTGGATGTATTTCAAGGCCAACCTTCAAACTCAGTGCCTCTTTGCTTGACATCATGGGAAAATCAAAAGAAATCAGCCAAGACCTCAGAAAAAAATGGTAGACCTCCACAAGTCTGGTTCATCCTTGGGAGCAATTTCCAAACGCCTGAAGGTACCACGTTCATCTGTACAAACAATAGTACGCAAGTATAAACACCATGGGACCACGCAGCCGTCATACCGCTCAGGAAGGATGAACGTACTTTGGTGCGAAAAGTGCAAATCAATCCCAGAACAACAGCAAAGGACCTTGTGAAGATGCTGGAGGAAACAGGAACAAAAGTATCTATATCCACAGTAAAATGAGTCCTATATCGACATTACCTGAAAGGCCACTCAGCAAGGAAGCCACTGCTCCAAAACCTCCAGAAAAAAGCCAGACTACGGTTTGCAACTGCACACGGGGACAAAGATCGTACTTTTTGGAGAAATGTCCTCTGTTCTGATGAAACATTAAAATGAACTGTTTGGCCATAATGACCATTGTTGTGTTTGGAGGAAAAAGGGGGAGGCTTGCAAGCCGAAGAACACCATCCCAACCGTGAAGCACTGGGATGGCAGCATCATGTTGTAGGGGTGCCTTTGCTGCAGGAGGGACTGGTGCACTTCACAAAATAGATGGCATCATGAGGATGGAAAATTATGTGGATATTTTGAAGCAACATCTCAAGACATCAGTCAGGAAGTTAAAGATTGGTCGCAAATGGGTCTTCCAAATGGACAATGACCCCAAGCATACTTCCAAAGTTGTGGCAAAATGGCTTAAGGAAGTCAAGGTATTGGAGTGGCCATCACAAAGCCTTGACTTCAATCCTATAGAACATTTGTGGGCAGAACTGAAAAAGCATGTGCGAGCAAGGAGGCCTTCAAACCTGACTCAGTTGCACCAGCTCTGTCAGGAGGAATGGGCCAAAATTCAGCCAACTCATTGTGGGAAGCTTGTGAAAGGCTACCCGAAACGTTTGACCCAAGTTAAACAATTTAAAGGCAGTGCTACCAAATACTAATTGAGTGTATGTAAACTTCTGACCCACTGGGAATGTGATGAAAGAAATAAAAGCTTAAATAAATAATTCTCTCTACTATTATTCTGACATTTTACATTCTTAAAATAAAGTGGTGATCCTAACTGACCAAAGACAGGGAATTTTTACTAGGATTAAATTAAAAACTGAGTTTAAATGTATTTGGCTAAGGTGTATGTAAACTTCCGACTTCAACTGTACAGGGGGTACCAATACAGAGTCAATGTGCTGGGGCACCGGTTAGTCAAAGTAATAGAGGTAATATGTAAATGTAGGTAGAGTTATTAAAGTGACTATGCATAGATAACAACAGAGTAGCAGCGGTGTAAAAGAGGGGGGGGGCAATGCAAATAGTCTGAGTAGATGTTCAGGAGTCTTATTTTTTATCTTATTTTTTACTTTAACTAGGCAAGTAAGTTAAATAGGTTGTGTTTCTGTACAGCACTTTGTGACATCAGCTGGTGTAAGAAGGGCTTTATAAATACATTTGATTGAGTTAAGAACAAATTCTTATTTACAATGACGGCCTACCAAAAGGAAAAAGGCCTACTGCGGGGACGGGGGCTGGGATTAAAAATGTAAATAAATAATATATAAAAATAGGACAAAACACACATCACAACAAGAGAGACAACACAACACTACATAAAGAGACCTAGCACAACAACATAGCAAGGCAGCAACACATGACAACACGGCATGGCATCAACACAACATAACAACAAAATGGTAGCAACACAACATGGTAGCAACACAAAACATGGTATAAACATTGGGCACAGACAACAGCACAAAGGGAAAGAAGGTAGAGACAACAATACATCACAAAAAGCAGCCACAACTGTTAGTAAGCGTGTCCATGATTGAGTCTTTGAATGAAGAGATAAAACTGTCCAGTTTGAATGTTTGTTGCAGCTCGTTCCAGTCGCTACCTTCAGCGAACTGAAAAATCTAATCAAATAAAATTGTATTGGTCACACACACATGGTTAGCAGATGTTAATGCGAGTGTAGCGAAATGCTTGTGGAGCGACCCAGGGACGTGTGTGCTTTGGGGACTGGCAGAACAGGTGTTGTACTTAGCAAATTGGATGTAGTCTATCACAGTGCCATCTGTTTTGTCACCAAAGCCCCATATACTACCCACCACTGCGACCTGTATGCTCTCGTTGGCTGGCCCTCGCTTCATATTCGTCGCCAAACCCAATGGCTCCAGGTCATCTGTAAGTCTTTGCTAGGTAAAGCCCAGTCTTATCTCAGCTCACTGGTCACCATAGCAGCACCCACCCGTAGCACGCACTCCAGCAGGTATATTTCACTGGTCACCCCCAAAGCCTATTCCTCCTTTGGCCGCCTTTCATTCCAGTTCTCTGCTGCCAATGACTGGAACGAATTGCAAAATTCACTGAAGCTGGAGACTCATATCTCCCTCACTAACTTTAAGCGTCAGCTGTCAGAGCAGTTCACAGATCATTTTACCTGTACATAGCCCATCTGTAAATAGCCCATCCAACTACCTCATCCCCATATTGTTATTTTTTTTTCTTCTCCTTTGCACCCCAGTGTCTCTACTTGCACATTAATCTTCTGCACATCTACCATTCCAGTGTTTAAATGCTAAATTTGTATTACTTCGCCACTACGGCCCATTTATTGACTTACCTTCCTAATCTTACCTAATTTGCACACACTGTATATTTTATTGTGTTATTGACTGTACGTTTGTTTATTCCATGTGTAACTCTGTGTTGTTGTTTGTGTCGCACTGCTTTGCTTTATCTTGGCCAGGTCGCAGTTGTAAATAAGAACTTGTTCTCAACTAGCCTACCTGTATTATGACATCATATAGAACTACCTGGTCAAATAAAGGTGAAATAAAAAATGTGGAGGATGAGGGCTGCAGTAGATATCTCAGATAGGGGGGAGTGAGGCCTAAGAGGGTTTTATAAATAAGCATCAACCAGTGGGTCTTGCGACGGGTATACAGAGATTACCAGTTTACAGAGGAGTATAGAGTGCAGTGATGTGTCCTATAAGGAGCATTGATGGCAAATCTGATGGCCTAATGGTAAAGAACATCTAGCCGCTCGAGAACACCCTTACCTGCCGATCTATAAATGATGTCTCTGTAATCTAGCCTGGGTAGGATGGTCATCTGAATCAGGGTTAGTTTGGCAGCTGGGGTGAAAGAGGAGCGATTACGATAGTGGAAACCAAGTCGAGATTTAACTTTAGCCTGCAGCTTTGATATGTGCTGAGAGAAGGACAATGTACCGTCTAGCCATACTCCCAAGTACTTGTATGAGGTGACTACCTCAAGCTCTAAACCCTCAGAGGTAGTAATCACATGTGTGAAGAGGGGCATTCTTCTTACCAAACCACATGACCTTTGTTTTGGAGGTGTTAGAACAAGGTTAAGGGTAGAGAAAGCTTGTTGGACACTAAGAAAGTTTTGTTGTAGAGCATTTAAAACGTATTCAGGATTGGTGGATCCCCTGCGGGACGGTTGAGCTAACGTAGGCTAAAGCAATTAGCATGAGGTTGTAAGTAATAAGAATATTTCCCAGGACATAGACATATCTGATATTGGCAGAAAGCTTAAATTCTTGTTAATCTAACAAGAATTGTCAAATTTTCAGTAGCTATTACAGTGAAAGAATACCATGTTATTGTTTGAGGAGAGTGCACAGTTTTGAACATGAACAGCTATTAATTAACAAATTAGGCACATTTGGGCAGTCTTGATACAACATTTTGATTAGAAATGCAATGGTTCATTGGATCAGACTAAAACTTTACACATACACTGCTGCCATCTAGTGGCCAATATCAAAATTTCACCTGGGCTGGAATAATACATTATGGCATTTCTCTTGCATTTCAAAGATGGTACAAAAAAAATACAAAAAACGTTTGATTCAAAAGCTCTGATTCTTGGCAATATCACAGCATTGTCAGATTTCAAAAAGGCTTTACGGCGAAAGCACAACATTTGATTGTTTGAGGATAGCACCTCTCATATTTTATGCATTAGCATAAATCCATAACCAACGCGGGTCTCACAAAATGCATAAAATCGCTAATATAAAATCCCTTACCTTTTGATGAACTTCTGCTGAGGGCTTCCCAAGTGTCCAACGAAGACAATCCATGCTTCTTCTGTTAGAAAAAGTAATTTATTATATCCATAAATCTCCGTTTGGTTGGCGCGTTATGTTCATAAAATCCACCGTTGAGTCCCCCATAGAACCGTGAAGAGAACGCGTTCAAATTATACCTATCATATTTCTCCAAACAAATCAAACATCATTTTTAATGTTTCCTTAGGTATCATTTTATGTATATTTACTATAATATTTCAACCGGATTGTAGCCTGACTGATACGAAAGGAAAATAAAAGTGAGGCGCGCTCTCGTTCTCGTGAACGGAAAAAGTATTTCTCATTTCCACTTCCTCCAGTAAATCTTCTTCTATAGGTTTCCCTTTAGCCCTATTGTTTTGAAACCCTGTCTAAAGACTGTTGACATCCTGTGGAAGCCATAGGTACTGCAGTCTCAGTCCTACATAACAGAAAAATGAATAGGCACAATGGAGAAAAAGGTCATTTACAAAAAAAACTGCAAATCCGTATGGATTTTCCTCTGGTTTTCGCCTGCTATATCACTTCTCTTATACTCACATACATTATTTTAACACTTTTAGAAACTTCAGAGTGTTTCCTACCCAATAGTACTAATTATGTGCATATCCTATTTTCTGGGCCTGAATGGCAGGCATTTTACTTTGGGCACACCAGACTCCAAAACCGTCTCCTCGGCAGCCGCTCCCTAAGAAGTTAAGATACCTTGGCACTAACACAAATTGAAAAATCACTAAACCCCAAAGGAAATAGAACACACAATAAATTAAACATAGTATTTTAAAACACCAACAAATAGTCATAACAAGTGTGTTGTGTGTGGGTATTTGCAAACCTTAAGGTAAAAACAAACAAAAATGGCCAGGCTTTATTTAATTTTGTAGTTTACAGCCTTAATCTCTGCTCTTCATATCTTGCCTTTTTTATTTTACCTTTATTTAACTAGGCAAGTCAGTTAAGAACAACTTCTTATTTTCAATGACGACCTAGGAACAGTGGGTTAACTGCCTTGTTCAGGGGCAGAACGACAGATTTGTACCTTGTCAGCTCGTGGAATTGAACTAGTCCAACAATCTAACCACTAGTCTACCCTGCCACCCCATTACTCATCTCATATGTATATACTGTATTCTATACTATTCTACTGTATCTTAGTCCGTTCCGCTCTGACATCGCTCGTCCATATATGTATATAGTCTTAATTCATTCCTACTTAGATGTGTGTGTATTGGGTATATGTTGTGTAATTTGTTATATATTACTTGTCAGATAGTACTGCACGAGCATTTCGCTACACCCGCAATAACATCTGCTAATCACGTGTATGTGATCAATAAAATTTGATTTTGATTTGATTTGATTTAAAACATATATATTGCTTAGTAGAACTAAATAGGTGTTACTTTCCACTTTCTGGAGGACCGAGTTTTGAAATCGGTGGAATTAGAGAATGAAAGCTAAGGAGAAGGAGAAAACACCTGTCTCCGGATTACATCTTCAAACTAAGGGCAACCATGGCATCCGTGACAGGGAAAGGCATCCAACCATGATGTAGACGGGTAAGATAGTCTAGCTAGCTACATTTTCAGATATTTCATATTTCTAATTTTGACAAAGTCGTTTTCATTTTAAGTTAACCTGTTACGGATCCAATCCCGTGAACGGGTTCGATTTTGACAACATCCAGTGAATTGCAGAGCGCCAAATTCAAATTACAAAAATACTCATTTCAAACATTCATGAAAATACAAATGCTGCACACCCTTCAAAAGCTTAGACTCTTGTTAATCTAACAGCATTGTCAGATTTCAAAAAGGCTTTACGGCGAAAGCAGAACATTTGATTGTCTGAGGACAGCACTCCACTCAAAAACTGAATTAGCATAATAACACCAGCAGAGGTGTCACAAAACTCAAAAATAGCATAAAATAAATTGCTTACCTTTGATGATCTTCCTCTGATGGCATACCCAAGCGTCCAGGTTACACAATAAAAGGTCCTTTTGTTCAATAAAGTTCCTCTTTATATCCATATAGCTCCGTTTGGTTGGCGCGTTTTGTTCAGTAATCCACCTGCCCAAAGGCTTTCATCCATGCAGACAAACGATATCCCAAAAGTACCCGTAAAGTTTGTCGAAAAAAGTCCAACAGCATTTGTAATCAATACTCAGATACCCTAAAATGAATATAAACTATAACATTTCAGACGGAATATAACCTGCTGAATAGAAGAGAAAAAGAACTGAGTGCGCATTCCCTGTTACGCGCAAAATCCAAAACAATACAATTGGCGTGGACTCAGGAACAAGTGGTCTTACTCCCTTGATTTTCATGATTGAAGCTTCAAACCTTTTTCTAAAGACTGTTGACATCTAGTGGAAGCCATAGGAACTGTAATCTGGGGGTTAAACTATGAGGCTTTGAATAGCTGGCCTATTGAAAACAGTGTGACATGACTGATTCAGACATCCCAGATGGATTTTGCTCGGGTTTTTGCCTGCCATATCAGTTCTGTTATACTCACATTATTTTAACAGTTTTAGAAACTGAGTGTTTTCTATCCAAAGCTACCAATTATATGCATATCCTAGCATCTGGGCCTGAGTAACAGGCAGTTCAAAATACTGCCCCCTAGCCCTAAGAAGTTAAAGTGTACTGTTAGCTAGCTAACTAACGTTAGCTGGCTGGCTCGCTAGCTAACCTTACGTGTATGATCTTATTATTTGCATCTCAGAGCCATTTGCTTGGCTAGTTATAGCCTAATGTTAGCTATATAACATTGCACCTGGTTGGTTAGCTTTTCCAGCAGATTCATGCAGGGTAGTAACATCATGAGATGGAATTATAGTTCATTGTTTACCTAGCTAGCTAGTTACATGTCTTAATAAAAGACTCCACTATGTAAGTAACCATTTTGGGTGCATTCGTAAATTCAGTTTGGCCATCTTCTCCGATTTCAGAGCACTCTCGTCTGAGTGTGCCAGAGCGCAGAATGAATTTACGAACGCTCAACACCCGTTGAATATGGCCGGTGTCAGTAAACGTCAGCAAAAAAGCGTAAATAAATTGTTGCCGGCAGCACAGTTACATTCACCAATGCTCTGGATAACATGAAAACAGCCTAACAGCTCTGCCAGCTCGATACATCCTGCGCCAGCTCCCCGCCCTCACCCAGAGGTGCGTGTTGTCAGTCCGGTGGGACCTACGCCGGCATTACGCACCAGACCTGCAGTGTGATTCTCCAGCCCGATACTTCCTGAGCCAGCTCCTCACACTCGCCCAGAGGTGCGTGTCGTAAATCCGGAGAGAGCTACGCCAGATCCACGCACCCAGGTTCCAGTGCACCTCCACAGCCCTGTGCGTACAGTGCCAGCTCTCCGCACTAGCTTTGAGGGGAGTGTCAGCAGTCCGGTGGGACCTACGCCGGAGAGGGGAGGTTTAATGGAGTTTTGGGAGAAGTGCAAAAGAGAGATGCGTGCAGTGTGCTCTTCCAGTCCGGGGCGTCCTGTACCATCTTTCTGCACTCCCACAGAGGTTCGTGAGACCAGTCCGGTACGTCCTGTTCCTGCTCCACGCATCGGGTCCCCCGTGCGCCTTCAGAGCCCAGCACGTCCTGTTCCTGCTCCACGCATCAGGTCCCCTGTGCGCCTTCAGAGCCCAGCACGTCCTGTTCCTGCTCCACGCATCAGGTCACCTGTGCGCCTTCAGAGCCCAGCACGTCCTGTTCCTGCTCCACGCACCAGGTCTCCCGTGCGTCTTCAGAACCCAGCACGTCCTGTTCCTGCTCCCCACCTCAGGTCCCCCGTGCGCCTTCAGAGCCCAGCACGTCCTGTTCCTGCTCCACGCCTCAGGTCCTGCTCCACGCATCAGGTCCCCTGTGCGCCGTCAGAGCCCGGCACGACCTGTTCCTGCTTCAAGCATCAGGTCCACTGTGCGTCTCCCGAGTCCGATGACTCCTGTTCCGGCTCCATGCACCAGGTCTCCCGTGCGTCTTCAGAGCCCAGCACGTCCTGTTCCGGCTCCACGCCCCGGGCCTCCGGTGCGTCTTCTCGGGCCACCGGAGCCGCCACCGAAAGCGAAGACCCACCCGAAAACCCTACCCATTGACTTTTGTCGCGGTCGGAGTCCGCGCCTTTGGGGGGGCGTACTGTCACGTCCTGGCCTGGGATAGCCGGCTAGCTATCATTTGTGTTTTGGTCAGGAGGGGTTTTTGTTTCTAGGTGGTGTATTTCTATGTTTGGTTTTGATGGTTCCCAGTTAGAGGCAGATGACTATTGTTACCTCTAATTGGGAACCATATATGTTTGTTCTTGTCCACACTGGGATTGTGGGTTATTGAATGTCTGAATGTACATTTGACTGTGTGTGTTGTGTTCCACACAGTTTATATCGATTGTGGTGTTTTCTTTATTTTTGTTCATTGCATATTTGTACGTTCCACTTCAGCAGCCACTAACATTGAGTGGCTGCTGCCAACATACTGACTTAAATCTCTAGCCACTTTAAACATAGGAATTGGATGTAACAAATGTATCACTAGCCACTTTAAACGATGCATTTATATAATGTTTACATATCCTACATTACTCATCTCATATGTATATACTGTACTCCGTACCATCTACTGCATCTTGCCTACGCCGGTCAGCCATCGCTCATCCATATATTTATATGTACATACTCGTATTCATTCCTTTACTCTTGTGTGTATAAGGTAGTTGTTGTGAATTTGTTAGATTACTTGTTAGATACTACTGCATGGTCGGAACTAGAAGCACAAGCATTTCGCTACACTCGCATTAACATCTGCTAACCATGTGTATGTGACAAATAACATTTGATTTANTTAAATAATAGGAATTGGATGTAACAAATGTATCACTAGCCACTTTAAACGATGCATTTATATAATGTTTACATATCCTACATTACTCATCTCATATGTATATACTGTACTCCGTACCATCTACTGCATCTTGCCTACGCCGGTCAGCCATCGCTCATCCATATATTTATATGTACATACTCGTATTCATTCCTTTACTCTTGTGTGTATAAGGTAGTTGTTGTGAATTTGTTAGATTACTTGTTAGATACTACTGCATGGTCGGAACTAGAAGCACAAGCATTTCGCTACACTCGCATTAACATCTGCTAACCATGTGTATGTGACAAATAACATTTGATTTAATTTCTATTAAACATGTGGAATGGCACGCGCTGCATTTTGGTCCGCTCATTCCGACGGTCGTGACAACACCATAATACCCTCCAAGCTCATCATTAAGCTGGAGGCCCTGGGTCTGAACCCTGCCCTGTGCAACTGGGTCCTGGACTTCCTGGCGGCCGCCCCCAGGTGGTGAAGGTAGGAAACAACATCTCCACTTCGCGGACCCTCAACACTGAGGCCCCACAAGTGTGCGTGCTCAGCCCCCTCTTGTATTCCCTGTTCACCCATGACTGAGTGGCCATGCACGACTCCAACTCAACAGCAGTGGGCTTGATTACCAACAATGACGAGACAGCCTACAGGGAGGAGGTGAGAGAGAGAAGACAGGGAAGAAACTACAATTTACCTACACCGCAGTCTTGAGTGCCCTCACCTTACCCTAATGATTCATTAGTATTTTACATAACAGAACTGAATATAATAGCATAGTAGGGTTATGGTTAGGGTAAACCTTACCCTAATGATTCATTAGTATTTTACAGAATTATCATCCACTATTAGAAATGAAGGCCTATTTTGAAATTGGTGTTTGAGGGTCTTAAAAACAACGTTTTCTTGAGACAATGTGTGGGCATAGGCAGACGTTGCGATTGGAGGATGCATTTTATGCTTATTCTATAATAGGGCTCTCCAACCCTGTTCTTGGAGAGCTACCATTCCAACCCTAATCTAGCACACCTTATTCTAATAATGATCTAGTTTATAAGACTAATCAGTTTAGTTACAACTGGTTGCAGTGAAAGCCTACAGGAAGGTAGCGCTCCAGGAACAGGGTTGGAGGGCCCTATAATGAAAGGCTATCCAATAGGCTACATCTGTTGGTACAAACTTTGATTGAGGAAATTCTAACTTATAAATAATAAAAAATAGCACTAGACCGCTGCCCATAACCTAACGAAACATTCTGGGAACCTTGAAAAGACAGACAAAACGTGTTCTGGGAAGGTTCTTACAACATCAGGTGAATGTTTTACACAAACATTGTATAATCATCAGCACAACTAGACAGTTTTCATGTTATGAGAACATTTGCTCTAACCTAACGATTGTTCTGAGAACTTTCACAGAACAAATTTTGGTTTCTGGGTTGGCAGTTAAATAAATAAACTAAAAAGGTGCACACCACCTATTGTGCTGGCATGTTGCTTATATGTTCTGGAGTGTGTCGCTCCTAGGTTCTGGAGTGTGTCGCTCCTAGGTTCTGGAGTGTGTCGCTCCTAGGTTCTGGAGTGTGTCGCTTCTAGGTTCTGGAGCGTGTCGCTTATATGTTCTGGAGCGTGTCGCTCCTAGGTTCTGGAGTGTGTCGCTCCTAGGTTCTGGAGTGTGTCGCTTACATGTTCTGGAG
>QNTS01008881.1:0-16294 GCA_003317085.1 Hucho hucho | reverse complement strand
GTTGCATGATTTAATTCAATCACGTAATCAATTAAATGTTAGGTAATCGATTTGATAAAATAGCATGTCATCACATTAATGACAGTCACAGACACTACAAAGCGATAAGAAACGTTGCATCAGAACATTGAGGCAAAATATTATCATAACTTTGTCATAAAACCAATAATAAATGTATATGAAAATACTAAGTAAACATTGTGTATCATCTTACAGTACTGTAGCATGTAATAGAATAGTACAGTAGAATGTAACAGAATGGTACCATAGAATAGTATACTGTAATAGTACAGTACTATAGAATAGTATAATGTAATAGTACAGTATAATGTAAAAGTATAGTAGACTAGAAGTATTGTTCTTGTGAGCGAACATCAAGAAGAAATTAAAATATATTCCTAATGTTCTCATCCTTCATATAAAATATAACTGTACATCGAGGCTATTTCAGAAATGCAAAGTTATTGTGTTTAGATTCTGTTCCATGTTACTTAAAAAATGAATGGAAAAATATTTTGCATTACATTTTTTTACAAGGTTCCCCCTCCTATTCATCATTGATGAAAAGGCAAAACTGACCCTAGATCAGCACTCCAACTAAGTGTGAATACAGTAGTCCTGTGGCTCAGTTGGTAGAGCATGGTGCATGGGTTCAATTCCCAATGGGTCCACCGGCATGAAAGATGGATCCACACATAAGTCCCTTTGGATGAAAGCATTTCTAAATGGCATATCTTATGATCCATTATTATAACACTTAGTTGGTCTAGACAGGTCCAGATATACAGGGTTTCTGTCAAACTTGTTGTGTTCAGCTCTTCTGGGTTTGTTGTGTTCAGCTCTTCTGGGTTTGTTGACTCTACTATAGATCTCAGAAGAGTCCTCATCAGCTGCTTGTGCTGCCGTGGGTCTGAAGAGAGAGAGAAACAGAAATTAAACAGAATCTGCGTCCCCCCCAAAAAACTTCTTATACTCTGTATAGTGCATTACTTTGACCAAGGCCTATATGGCTCTGGTGAAAAGTAGTGCACTAAATAGGGAATAGGGTTCCATTTGGAACACAGTACAGTTCCTCAAAACCACCACTCTCTCATTATAGACAGGAATTGTCCATTGTTGGGTTTGTAGTTTAAGGAAATGCCATCACTAGTGGCCACTAGGGGTCAACTCTTTCGCGTATTAATGACGTCATGATCTTCTCGTCCAATAAGCAGCAGCATATGAATGAGCTGTAATCAAGAATATAGCTTGTTTACAACCAAATCTAAACATATGTAACTAGAATGTTATAGGAGGGTCCAGATTTATTTTTGCGGATTCACTCGTTTTTGAGAAACTATCCCCAACCAGGTATTCACTTCCTCATCCTCGTTGTTCAGTAAGTGGACTCCAAAAACACCCCAAAACAACCTTTTAGAAACTAAAAAGCTCTAAGTAGTCTATAGTGATGCATGTCTTTAGATGTTGTACACATGAAATTGTGTCATTCAGAACTTTATCCTCAACGTTATGTTCCATGTTGTTGAGACTCGAACGATGCCTCTCATCCGTTCTAGCAGCAGGCTACAAGGAGAATGGAACAGTTGGATAGAGGAAACCGCACGAGTCACACAAAATGGAATATAACGTTGTGGATAAAGTTTGGAATGACACAATTTCATGTGTAACAATGCAACGTCTAACGAGCTGCATCACTATACTGAGAGCTTTCTGTTTCTAAAAGGATTTGGGTGTTTTTGGAGCATTTGTTCATGTTTTTTCAGAGCCTCCGTACTGCACAACGAGGATGAGGAAGTGAATTGCTGGATGGGGTTTCTCTAAAACAAGTGAAATCGCAAAAAAGGTGTCTGGACCCTTCTATAACATGGCATTTACATAAAAAAATAGAAATAGCCAACTTCTCCTTTAATGCAGTGTATCCACAATGCTCTAGAATTGACTCTGTTGTTGTAATGGCAGAATATGCTCACTGGGTAGGTTGAATTTCACAGCATCGTACTGGACATCCTCTTCCTGTTTCTGGGGCTGAGGCAGCTGGACGGTGGAGTACAGAGGCACTTCCTGGATTTTGAAGCGAGAGAAGTGGATGCTGGTATAGTGAACGTCATCCTGGTCGACGGTGGTCGCTGTCTGTGCTGCAGTAGGGGCTGTGGCCATGCTTAAAAGTTTTCATACACTGGACTAGAGTCTCCCTGATGGGAAGAAAGGACAGACAACCTAAAGAGTAGAAATGTCCACAAAGCAATACAAATAATCTGATTGTAACAGACTCACCTGTACATTCTCTGATGGGTCTCTTGTGTCAGAGGTGGATATGGAGGACTTCTTCCTGGTTTGCACATTAATGAATGAATTTATTCTTGAATCAATGAATCAAATTATGTTAATAAAAAAAGTTGGAGTGAAATAATCTGTAAAAGATCACTCACCTGAACCACATGAGTCCAGAGAGACAGAGGACGAGAACCAGAACAACAACTATGATTCCTACAGCTGCAATTATAACTGTTTGTTTACCTATAATAAAATATGGAGGATATGAGTACAATATTTGATAACTGATCTAATCTCAAAGTATATATAATTATTAAACAAAGTATGATGAGCCAAAGTAGAATTCTTAATATTAGATTGAAACATAATTTTGCATTGAAATATTGAAGATGAAACTTCACCTGGTAAAATGATCAGAGCTGTAGAGTTCCTAGATCCTCTTCCATTCCAGGCCTCACAGTGGTAATGTCCATTGTCCTTAGACTTGAAGTTACTTATGTTGTACATCTGTCCAAATCCATTTGGAAAAGTCTTATTTTGAATGTACCAGGTGTATTTGACCACAGGTGGGTTGGCATCACTGCTGCAGGTCAGAGTCACTGAACTGCCCTCCACTATTTCACCAGAGGGACTGACTGACACTGAGGTGTTCCATGGTCCATCTGATGTAAAATACAGTGGATTTATTAAGAAAACAAATTACGTCAGTTATAAATATTGTATAAATGTTCCACAATTGTACTTTTCCACAAAATTACTTTTAGATTTCCCAACCTGAAACACTATTCCATAAAAATATGTATAAAACAGTCCACACACACACACTGCAGGAGAGTGGAGATTCTCATGGCCTTTTACAGCACAGGAGTAACTGTCTGCATCATTAAAGTAGTCTGAGTACAGGCTGGAAGTGTCCTCCTTTACTATGGTACCGTTCTTGTACCAGATGTAGGTGGGGTTGTCAGTCAAAGTACAGGTGGTGCTACAGGTCAGTGTCTTATCCTGATGTCCACCAGTCACCTTCACCTGAAGACCTGGAGAAAAAACAATATCACTGTAAATCCCTTTATCACTGACTTATCACTCTAATACAAAGATGGAAAAAATCCTATGTTATACAGACATCAATACAAACCAGAACAATTTTCCTGAACTAAATGGAATTAAACAGTTTAGCTATATTGAATGTAACTGTACCTGTGACAGACAGAGTGACTCCAGGATCACCATAGTATCTCCCTCCGGTCTGATCTGTTATAAATCTGAACTTGTACGTAGCTGAGTCACTCTCTCTCAGGTCTGTGATTTTCAGGGTGTGACCATTCTTCTTATCCCCATGATACTCCAGACGACCTGCATTATCTGGGTCCTGACCAATATCTTCAGGTTCTACACCAGTCTCCATTTTAGTGAACCAGAAGGTTGATGTGACTTTATGACCACTGGGATATGTGTAAGAGCAGGTCAGCTTCACTGTTGACCCTTTCAAGGCACAGATACTCTGAGTGGTGTAAGTCACACTCCAGCCATACTGCCCCAGTACCACTGAACAGTCACAGAACACAAGGGTAATACATTAAGTCAAGGTCTATTGGCTCACACTAACAGTAGGCTTTGTCCACACTTTGTTGCCATTGTTGCTGTGTTGAGTGTGAATGGAAAGCAAGTATAAGCATCACTCATTGAGGTGTGAAAGATAACTATTGAAGTGAAGTTGACGCCTAACAGAACACACCAGAATATTGAAATGCAAATGTACTTTTAACATTTTACAAATAACTGTAGATTGACAAACATATCAAGTTATGAATGAGACCATACCTGTCACAGACCAGAGAAATACCACCAACACACTTCCTGCTGTTCTCAAGGCCATTGTTGCATCTCCCACCCTGCAGTCTTAGAAACATAAACAACAACTCACTCTATAGCTGGTGAATAACTCCACCTGATACATTGAAGTAGAAACTAAATGGGGTACAGGGCCTCTTTACTGAAAATGAACCAGGCTCGTGTTGTGTTGTATAGTGCTATATGGTTGTCTATGTGAATACTGTCTGTAAGTCTATTGCATTATGTATGTAATGTGTGTGACGTGTTGCATGTCTGTCTACGTCTGTCTATTTAAGCTGACATGTTGTATGATGCAAAAATAATTTCCTAATATATACAATAGTCATCATCATCATCAACAACAACTTATTGAACAGATGTGTAGTACTGTAAACACATATTTCTACACTGTTCGTTCTGAAGCTGTTTTATTCTCAGAACCCCAAATATAGGAGGATAAATGTTCAATCCTCTACGGTCCGTCAAGCTGTACAGCAGCCTAAAGACTGACCACCAGGTTCAATGATAGCTCCTATCCCCAAGCTGTGAGGCTAAACAGGTAGTGACTCACAAACACGCACACACACAGTCACACCAGCCTTCGCTTTGGCTCGCCCTCCTGTCCAGCTCAGGCATTCGGCGTCGCCGGCCTTCTAGCTGCTGCCGAACCTGCTGCTGGCAAACGCCCTTCACTCATCAACTCCGGACTTGTCTTGTCTTCATTACACACACCTGGTTCCAATCGCTGTATATATACTCCCTCTGTCATTTGTCTTTGTCGGTCATTGCAAATGTTGCCTATTTTCCTTAGAGGAATCTCTCCTACTATTTCCTGAGTACTTTATTATTTTGCACTTTGGGTTTCGTCCCTCTTTTAATTATTTAGTGCTTTAATATATTTCAGTGGTTCTCAACCTGCGACTTCCTCCTGCCTACTGCTCTCTACACTTGTGACACACACACACACATAGAGCATCTGTAGTGAAGGCCCATAAGGCCCATGGAGTCTGTATCAAAGTCTAGAGAGCTGGTTGTTATGGATGTATTAAAGTTAAAATACACATTCTACACAGTATAGTTGTCAACCCTACTCCCTTTCAGTCTGGTCCTAAAGGGCCCTCAGCTAAAGTCACACACACAACCCGAGGAATTTCTGTCCTGGAAAAAGTGGTTTTGACACATTGCCTCATTTGGAACCCCTCCCAGGCCCTAATCCGCCGGGACTTGAAAGAGGAAGTGGCGACAATAGAGGCAAGCGAGCAGGCATCCTGACGAGATTTCCCTCTGTTCTGTTGTAAATAAGAATGTGTAAATAAGGCCATCATTGTAAATACGATTTTGTTCTTAACTTCTTAGGGAGCGGCTCCCGAGGTGACGGTTTTGGAGAGTCTGGAATGCCCAAAGTAAAATGCCTCCCACTCAGGGCCAGAAAATAGGATATGCACATAATTAGTACTATTGAATAGGAAACACTCTGAAGTTTCTAAAAGTGTTAACATAATGTCTGTGAGTAGATAAAATCCATCCGGAATTAGTGTTTTTTGTGACTTTTGCTCTGTTTGACAGTCTCCCTAGTCATTTCAAAGGCAAGCAGCTCCGAGATTTCAGTACCTATGGCTTCCACTAGATGTCAACAGTCTCTATACAAAACCAGGAAACGGTGGCCCTGACCAGAACGGATAGGGAGAGGCCCAAGCTTTTTTGGGCGCGCTCCACTGTTTTTTCGTTCTTATTATTCAGGCTACAATCCGGTTGAAATATTATAGTAAATATACATAAAAGAGTACCTAAGGAAACATAAAAAATGTTTGATTTGTTTGTAGAAATATGATAGGTATAATTTCAATGCGTTCTCTTCACGGTTCTATGGGATTTTATGAACATAACGCGCCAACCAAACGGAGATTTATGGATATAATAAATTACTTTTTCTAACAAAAGAAGCATGGATTGTCTTCGATGGACACTTGGGAAGCCCTCAGCAGAAGTTCATCAAAGGTAATCGATTTTATATTAGCGATTTTATGCGTTTTGTGAGACCCGCTTTGGTTTATGGATTTATGCTAATGCGTAAATATTAGAGGTGCTACCCTCAAACAATCAAATGTTGTGCTTTCGCCGTAAAGCCTTTTGAAATCTGACAACGCTGTGATATTGCCAAGACTCCGAGTTTTTGATGGCTATGAAACACTTGTATATTGATGAATTTTTTATAATTAAACTTTTGGATTTTGAATTTGGCGCTTTACATTTCACCGGGTAGTGTTCGGAGTGGGGCGCTAGCACTGCTCCTTAAGAGGTTAACTGACTTGCCTAGTTAAATAAAGGTTAAATAAAAAATTTATAAAATAAATTAATATTGGCGAACGTGCAATCACTGGAGAACAAACTGGATGAGCTATGTTCTATCCTATTACCAGGACCTGGAAAACTGTAATATCATACGTTTTTCTTGAGTTGTGGCTGAACGAGGACATGGATATACATCTTGCTGGTTTGTCTACACAAAAATGTTTTTCTTTCTAGAACCTTAAAGGGTTATTTGGCTGACGCCATAGGAGAACCCTTTGAAGAACCCTTTAGGTTCCAGGAAGAACCTTTTTGAATTACAGGTAGAACCTTTTTGGGTTCCATGTAGAACCCTTTCCACAGAGTGTTCTACATGTAACCGAAAGGGGTTCTACCTGGAACGAAAAAGGGTTCTACCTAGAACCAAAAAGGGTACTCCTATTGGGACAGCCGAGGAACCCTTTTGGAACCCTTTCTCTAAGAGTGTATGCATCTTCAAGAATGGATGGCAGACTCTGGTAAGTCGAAGGGAGGAGGGGTGTGTCTCTTTGTTAATTAAGTCAAAAGTACCTTGTGATAAGCAATAGACAATACTGTTTACCAAGAGAGTTTTCATCTACACTGAACAAAAATATGAACGCAACGTGCAAAACATTTAAAGATTTTACTGACTTACAGTTCATGTAAGGAAATCAGTCAATTTAAATAAGTGTATTAGGACCTAATCAATAGATTTCACATGACTGGGAATACACATTTGCATCTGTTGGTCACAGATACCTTAAAAAGAAAGTAGGGGCGTGGATCAGAAAACTAGTCAGTATCTGGTGTGACCACTTTTTGTCTCATGCAGCACGACACATCTCCTTCGCATAGAGTTGATCAGGCTGTTGATTGTGACCTGTCGAATGTTGTCCAACTAATCTTTAATGGCTTTGCAAAGTTGCTGAATATTGGCGGGAACTGGAACACGCTGTCGTACACATCGATCCAGAGCATCCAAAGCATTCTCAATAGGAGACTGGTGAGTATGCAGGCCATAGAAGAACTGGGACATTTTCAGCTTCCAGGAATTGTGTACGATCCTTGCGACATGGGGCCATGCATTATGATGCTGAAACATGTGGTAACAGTGGTGGATGAATAGCACAACAATGGGCCTCAGGATCTCGTCTGTGGCGGAAGAATCAGAATTAGTTGAGTAACATAGATAATTAAGATGTCTTATCTGAATATTATGCTTATGTGATATACTTGTTATTAGAATGTATCCCTTTGGACTCTGGTGTTGGCAGTTGCACTTCTTTCCTCAGCTGGGGCTCAGTCCCCTGGGGCCCAGAGAGGGGAGAGGTCAGGCTTGTCTTTCATATGTCCCTGTTGCTATGCAGAATAGCAGAAAGGGAAGAGGTCAGGAGGGGATGTTGTTTTCATATGTGAATGTGTTTTTACCTACTCTTAAACCATGTGAAGGGATGGCGTGATTGATGGGGAACCAATTACTTGTCTCCACAATGTCTGTGCGCCAGTCACTCCCTCCTTTGACTTTGGGGGATGTGTGTGTTAGTGTCTGGAACCATTGTATGTCATCTTTGAGGTTGCACTTATCGAGGGATAGTGTATGACCTAGAGGCTCACTCCCCTCAGTGAGCTTGTCCAGGTGTGTGGTCAAGAAGGGGTTTACTTGAGATGGGAGTATCTGGAGTTGACAATTTATTTAAGCCATTGGATGAGTTGGTGTTTCTGTGCTATAAAGTACCAGGAACGAGATCTGAACCTCGTCTTAAAGGCCAAAATAATTATATCTGGCTGGGGGATACTCCTTTCTCATTTAACACCTCTCACCTTGTGACCTGTTCCAAACATCTGTGGTTGGTTAGGTAGACTAGGGGGTGGATCTTGGCTATAAAAGACCTTGGTACTTTTATGTTGGCGCTCTCAACGGACCATCAGAGAAAGTGGTGAATTCCTTGAGAAGCCGTTGCTATTGCAAAGCTCTTACTATTAAATATGTATTTTAAGTATAACTCTGACTTGTGTGATACGTTTGTCTCTCCTCATTTGATAGTAAAGAAATTAACCACCACACGTCACAGTATCTCTCTGTATTCAAATTGACATTGATAAAATGCAATTGTGTTCGTTGTCCGTAGCTTAAGCCTGCCCATACCATAACTCCACCGCAACCATGGGGCAATCTGTTCACAACGTTGGCATCAGTAAAACACTTGCCCAGACTACACCACACACGCTGTCTACCATCTGCCCGGGAACACTTGAAACCGGAATTAATCCATGAAGAGCACACTTCTCCAGCGTGCCAGTGGCCATCGAAGGTGAGTATTTGCCAAACAGCAGTCAGGTCAATACCCTAGTGAGGACGATGAGCACGCAGATGAGCTTCCCTGAGACAGTTTCTGACAGTTTCTGAAGAAATTCTTCAGTTGAGCAAAGCAACAGTAAAATCAGCTGTCCAGGTGGCTCTTCTCAGCCCATTCCGCAGGTGAAGAAGCAGAACGTGGAGGTCTTGGGCTGGTGAGGTTTCACGTGGTCTGCGGTTGTGAGGCCGGGTGAACGTACTACCAAATTCTCTAAAACGATGTTGGTGGCAGCATATGGTAGAGAAATTAACATTCAATTATCTGGCAACAGTTCTGGATGACATTCCTGAAGTCAGCATGCCAATTGCACGCTCTCTCAAAACCTGAGACATCTTTTGCATTGTGTTTTGTAACAAAACTGCACAATTTAGAGTGGCTTTTTTACTGTCCCCAGCACAAGTTGCACCTGTGTAATAATCATACTCTTTAATCAGCTTCTTGATACGCCACACTTATCAGGTGGATGGAATATCTTAGCAAAGGAAAAATGCTCACTAACATGGATGTAAACAAATTGACACTTTTACCAAATTTTTACCAGCATGTCACCTTGTGAAACTAGGGGCGACAAAACTCTAGATCACCTTTACTCCACACACGCATGAAAGGCCCTTCCTTGCCCTCCCTTTGGCAAATAAGGCCATATTTCTATCCACCTGCTTCCTGCTTAAAGCAACATTTGAAACAGGAAGTACCATTGACACGCTCAAAACTGGAATATGTTCCGGGATTCAGCCCATAACATTGAGGAGTTTACCACATCAGTCACTGGCTTCATTAGTAAGTGCATCACCGACATTGTCCCGACAGTGACGTGCGTACATACCCCAACCAGAAGCAATGGATTACAGGAAACATCTGCACAGAGCTAAGGGCTAGAGCTTCCGCTTTCAAGTGGTGGGACACTAATTCTGACGCTTATACGAAGTCTCACTGCGACCTAGGATAAGCAATCAAACCGGAAAAGCGTCAATACAGGACTAAGGTTGAATCCTACTATGCTGGCTCTAAAGCTCGAAGGATGTGGCAGTGCTGGCAAACAATCACAGATTCCAAAGGGAAATCCAGTTGCGAGCTGCCCAGTGACACAACTTACCAGACGAGCTAAAGTAAATGCCCTCTATGCTCGCTTCGACGCAAGCAACACTGAACCACGCATGAGAGTACCAGATGTTCCAGACGACTGTGTGATACAATCAGACATATGCCAACACACACATAACATGAGCACACATGCATACTGACACCACACACACACACACACACTCACATACACACACACTCACACACACACATGCGCACACATGAACACACACTCGCACACAAACACACACACTTTCACTCTCACCACATGTGCTGCTGCTACATCTTAGTCCATTATCTATCCTGATGCCTAATCACTTTGCTCCTACCTATGGGGCGGCAGGTAGAGGTTAAAGGTTAAGAGCGTTGGGCCAGTAAAGATCAATGGTTGGAATCCCTGAACAGTCTAGTTGGAAAAATATGCAGTTCTGTCCTTGAGCAAGGCAGTTAACCCCTAACAACAACTGATCCCTGGCGCCGATGATGTCGATTAAGGCAGCCAGCCCCCCCCCCCGCCCGCGTGTTGCTCTGTTTCAGAGCGGTTGAGTTAAATGTAGAAGACACATTTCAGTTGAATGCATTCAGTTGTACAACTGACTAGGTATCCCCCTTTCCCTTATGTATGTACTTAACCACATCAATCACCTCATACCCCTGCACATCAACTAGGTACTGGTACAGTCCACCGTCACTGTCTCTCATGTTAGTACTGTATTACTCCCAAAGCTCTTACGAAGCATACATCCAATAACCTCTTACTCTCACTCTTACTTTAGGCCATTTTCAAACAAGTCTCCACAACAATCTACTGCTGTCAGTCCTTAAAATAGCATGCAAAAGTATTATATGTGAAACCACATGTACAATACTGTATCAGATTAATATGCAGAAGTACATCTACAGAGTATACTGTACATAACAGAAAAATAAAACAACATACATTCCAATAGCATCGCCATGCACATAACAGGATACAGAAGTTCATGGTTACAAGCAAATGATAAAAAATACATATTTTAAGATATTGTCAAGCATACTTACAGAGTGAAGGGTAGACGTGTTGTAAAGTATGTTACTGTCAGTCTAAATAAAGACACTGAGTGTGAAGTTTGAGATCTGTGGTTGACACAACATTGAAGTAGTCTGTGTCCCTAGAGTTTAGTAGAGGGCACAGTTGCTTCAAAACCTGTTTTAGCATGGCCATTGAATACACCCTTTCAGTTGGTTTACCGACTATCATTAAACTTATGGAAGTTGAAGAAGAAGACATTACCTACTTTAAAATGGAGATAGCCCTCAATGGCACTTCCCATTCTGTTACAGACGCTACCATGACACAGATGCATAGATGGACCCTCTATCCAAATCTATGTCAGGGACCAAGAAGCTGATGCAGAGAGGACTTCCTTCCTCAGTCACACATACAGCGTTCGAGAGCATCAAAACTGTGATGCATCATGGGTAAATTGTGACTGACTGACTGACTGAGTAGTTATTTATCATGCAGGGTAATTTGTAGATCTCGACTCGTCTATAAAGTCGGCTGCAATGTCAAACACTCCTACATTTACATAACATTATAGCATTTGCAGCAAAAATCTCATTCAAATAGTGGGACTGATAATAATATTTTACAGATTAACATCAGCACATCATGTTCAAATCATCTCTAAGTGACTCTGTTGAGCTTCACATTGCATTTTATACTTTTGGATGATTTGGACGTGATGTGTGAAAATGCTAATATTGGTCACATGACTTGAAAGGGATTTGTGCCCCAAATGCTAAAACTTTAGCAAGTAGAAACAGCGCCAGGGGAAACTAAATCAAAGCATGGATTGCTGTCACACCATGTCCATAGACTACTAAAAGGGTAAGGAAACCAATGTGTCATTTTGTAATTTGGGTGAACTACCTCTTTAAAGCTAATTTACTTGAAAATATTCTAGATATTATATCAATATGTTAGTTTTCTTCTGTTCAGGATCAGTGGTGGTTCTCTTCAGTCCAGTTTCTGTGGTGGTTTTCTCCCCTGGATGGTCTGAGCGTCTCTCTGAAAAGCTGTGAACATTGGGACATCACTTTGGGAGTCCCTCACACTCTGAGAGACAGAGGAAACACAGTGTGGGGGGGGTCTCTCTCTCTCTCTCTCTCTCTCTCTCTCTCTCTCTCTCTCTCTATATATATATATATATATACACAAAATAAACACATATATTAACACATTAATACATACTTATTGCCAGTGTATCATAGTCAGGGCCCTTGGTTCTCATTTTCAGAGCTGTGCACTAGTCATTGATATCGTCAGGACGGACACTGTTGAGCTAGAGAGCGGTGCCAAGGTGACAGTGAAAATTGTAGAAAATATACTATTTTGTCACAGTAAATTAATGTCACCAGGTGTGAGGGGGGGGATTTTAACTGATATAATCACCTGTGTGTCTGCTATGGCATCACTTCCTCCTGTGGATCTCCTGTAAAGAGGGACCGAGGCAGTTCTGCTCTCTAGTGACCTCCGGTGGAAATTGATATATATCACAGGCTAGGGAACGCTCACCTCTTCAGAGTGCAGTAGATGGTGACTAGAAGAGCTCCAACAGTCAGGAAAGCTTCACCCCCACCACAGGAACCCAGAGAAACACTGGAGTCTGGAGAGCTGGACACAGACCAGTGTGTGTTGAATACGGAGATGGAGATATGAAAGGGGGAACAAGGGAAGAAGAAAATGAAAGAATATTTATTTAAATAGAGGCCAACTAATTGTGTAATGTGGTACGATAAGTGTGTAACATTTTATGATTACTTATGGTTGTTGACCTGTGTGATTATCAATGAATAGATGAAGATTAGGTGTACTTACACTGAATGTCCACAAACACAGAAGAAGAGTTGAGACGTCCATATGTATTCTCAGCCTCACAGTAATATTCTCCTCTGTCCTCAGAGCTGATGTTAGTGATGCTGTAACTCTGTCCTGATGCTTTTGGTGAGGTTACATTCTTCTTGTACCAGGTGTATTTGTCCACAGGTGGGTTGGCATCACTGCTGCAGGTCAGAGTCACTGAACTGCCCTCCACTATTTCACCAGAGGTACTGACTGACATTGTGTTATACTCACACACTGCAGGAGAGCTGAGATCCTCATGGCATTTACAGCACAGGAGTAACTGTCCTCATCCTCACTGCTGATGGAGTACATGGAGTTGCATCTACAGATGGACTGTCCAGATTATCCAATTAAAGCATGACCAAAAAAACATATCACTGTAAATCCCTTTATCACTGAGTTATCACTCTAATACACAGATTAAGAAGGAAGAAATCCTATGTTAAACAGACTATCATGAATACAAACCAAGACAAATATCCAGAACTAAATGGAATTCAACAGTTTAGCTTTATTGAATGTAACTGTACCTGTGACAGACAGAGTGACTCCAGGATCTCCAGTATATTTCCCTACGGTCTGATCTGTTATAAATCTGAACAAGAATGTAGCTGAGTCACTCTCTCTCAGGTCTGTTATTGTCAGGGTGTGACCATTCTTCTTATCTCTATGGTACTTCATACGACCTTTGTAGTCTGGGTCATCACTCAGACTCACAGGATTCCCCTCAGCATCATTTTTAGTGAACCAGAAGGTAGTTGATACTGTACCACTGGGATATATGTAAGAGCAGGTCAGCTCCACTGTTGACCCCTTCAATACACAGATACTCTGAGTGGTGTAAGTCACACTCCAGCCATCCTGACTCAGTACTACTGAAACATTCACACAACACAATGCAGAATTAAGCCAATTAACTAACACTAACAGTAGGGTTTTTCCACACTTTTTTGCAGTAGTTGCTGAGTTGAGTGTGAATGGAAACCACAGATAAGCATCACTCAGTGAGGTGTGAAATATAACTATTTAAAGTGAAGTGGAGACTCCTAACAGAACACACCAGAATAATATTATGATTCTTATCCTTTTAGAAATGTCTGTAGAAACATAAACAACAACTCACTCTATAGCTGGTAAATAACTCCACCTGATACATTGAAGTAGAAACTGTAAATGGGGTACAGGGCCTCATTACTGAAAATGAACCAGGCTCATATTGTGTTGTGTTGTATTGTGCTATATGGTTGTCTATGTGAATACTGTCTGTATGTAAGTCTGTGTGTGAAGTGTTGCATGTCTGTCTACATCTGTCTATTTAAGCTGACATGCTGTCTGATGCAAAAACAATTTCCTAATGGATTCAATAAAGTCATCATCAACAACAACAACAACTTATTGCACAGATCTGTAGTACTGTAAACACATATTTCTACATTGACTGTTTTGTTGTTTATTATTTATTTATTTTATTCTCAGATCCCCAAATATAGGAGGATAAATGTTCAACCCTCTACGGTCCGTCAAGCTGTACAGCAGCCTAAAGACTGACCACCAGGTTCAATGATAGCTCCTATGAGGCTAAACAGCAAGCGACACACACACACACACACACAAACACACACACACACACACACACACAGAGCATCTGTAGTGAAGGTCCATAAGGCCCATGGAGTCTGTATCAAAGTCTAGAGAGATGGTTGTTATGGATGTAGAAAAGTTAAAACACACATCCTACACAGTATAGATGTCAACCCTACTCCCTATCAGTCAGGTCATGAAGGGCCCAAAGATAAATCCACTGCTTCCATTCACACCCACACACTGGCACACACGCACACTGAGCAGGGATTACAATGTTTGTTTGCATGTCTTTTTTACCCTGGTTAATCATCTCATCCCTATGTAGATCAACAATCCTACACTGAGACACTTAATTCTGGCCCTCAACAGCTTAAAACGTAACAAGTAAAATGATACATTACCCTCTGTGGTATTTTTAATTGATTGGACATGATTTGGAAAGGCACACCTGTCTGTATAAGGTCCCACAATTGACCGTGCATATCAGAGCAAATCCCAAGCCATAAACCAACAAAACCATAACCCACCATCACTGTGTCTCATGTTGTCACGACTTCAGCTGAAGTTGGTCCCTCTCCTTTTACGGGCATCTACCGGCGGTCGACGTCACCGGAGTTCTAGCCACCACCGATCCATTTCTCAGTTTCTGTTTGTCTTGTCATTATTCACACCTGGTCATCATTACCCTAATTACATGTGTTATTTAATCCTCTGTTCCCCCATCAGTGTTGTCTGTGATTGTTTCATGTTTGTGGCTCGGTGTGTGAGCAGCTCTATTGTACATTCGTAGATTTTGTGCCTTATTAAACAGTTCAATCAGTGTAGATGAAGGAGGGGAGACAGGTTAAAGAAGGATTGTTAAGCCTTGAGACATGGATTGTGTATGTGTGTCATTCAGAGGGTGAATGGGTGAGACAAAATATTTAAGTGCCTTTGAACAGGGTATGGTAGTAGGTGTCAGGCGCACCGGTTTGTGTCAAGAACAGCAACGCTGCTGGGTTTTTCATGCTCAAAAGTTTCCATGGTCAACCACCCAAAGGACATCCTGCCAACTTGACACAACTGTACAAAGCATTGGAGTCAACGTGGGCCAGCTTCCCCGTGGAACGCTTTTGACACCTTGTAGAGTCCATGCCCTGATGAATTTAGGCTGTTCTGAGGGCAAAAGGTGGACCTCAATATTAGGAATGTGTTCTTAATGATTGGTATACTCAGTGTATATGTATAAATTCACTGAACTGAATATATGGGCCTCGTTCCAATATCCACAGCTACACACTACTTGTTTCATTTAAGGTGGTCTAGTGTGGATGTTAGAACACCCCATGGACACTGGGGACATTCCAGGCTGACTCATGGTTGCGTGCCACGTCATTGACTGCAGTCGGGCATCAGATTGCTATATCATGATTGGGTTAGCTGATATCTTAAACAAACACCTATCCAGCTGTTGTGAGAGAAGGCCGGTGACTGCCCACTGTGGTGGGGTCTGGTAGTGCAGTCTGTCTATACTATGCCCACTGTGGTGGGGTCTGGTAGTGCAGCCTGTCTATACTATAACCACTGTGGTGGGGTCTGGTAGTGCAGCCTGTCTATACTATGCCCACTGTAGTGGAGTCTGGTAGTGCCGCCTGTCTATACTATGCCCCCTGTGGTGGGGTCTGGTAGTGCAGTCTGTCTATACTATGCCCCCTGTGGTGGGGTCTGGTAGTGCAGCCTGTCTATACTATGCCCACTGTGGTGAGGTCTGGTAGTACAGCCTGTCTATACTATACCCCCTGAGGTGGAGTCTGGTAGTGCAGCCTGTCTATACTATGCCCCCTGTGGTGGTGTCTGGTAGTGCAGCCTGTCTAAACTATGTCCCCTGTGGTGGGGTCTGGTAGTGCAGTCTGTCTAAACTATGTCCCCTGTGGTGGGGTCTGGTAGTGCAGCCTGTCTAAACTATGTCCCCTGTGGTGGTGTC
>QNTS01008878.1:17642-29583 GCA_003317085.1 Hucho hucho | reverse complement strand
TAGGGATAGTTGGTGGTATGTAATAGTGGTATGGTGTAGGGATAGTTGGTGGTATGTAATAGTGGTATGGTGTAGGGATAGTTGGTGGTATGTAATAGTGGTATGGTGTAGGGATAGTTGGTGGTATGTAATAGTGGTATGGTGTAGGGATAGTTGGTGGTATGTAATAGTGGTATGGTGTAGGGATAGTAGGTGGTGCAATTTTCCCCCTTTTTATTGTGTATCACAAAATGTAACGTGATCGACCACATACACTCACCGCACAGTAGGCGGCGGCATGCACAAACAAAGTGTGCGAGTGACATGATACCAAAGAAGAAGATGGCAGTAGAGATAATTGGCACAGGTGTTGGAAGCCTGTGTAGTAGTGATGGGGGAACAAAACCTCCCGAAGCACTGAGGCTTTCCAGACAATTGTGTCGAAAATACTCTAGGTTCACTACTCAGCGCTTCATTATCCGTTTACAATATACATTAATGACATCTGCTGGTCGGCAATAAATATCAACGGGTGATTATCAGATGGGGTGGTGTAATTTTGTATCGTTTTTTTTCTCTCCACTGATTTTATCAAAACTCCACAGCGCAGCGTTAAATCATTTGGCTTTAATAGCCTACAATCAGTTGGATTACCAGGTTCTCATCTTACGTCATGCTTCCCCTTTTTGCCTTCAACTTTTCTATTGTTCTAAAACTGAATCTATGGCATTATTTAGGATGCTTAAGACAGAAGATTATACTAAGTAAAACTAATTATTTTAACAACAGTGCAGAAAGTGTGGTTTCACATAAAACCCTTTTCTAAATAGCGTGCCTTCAACAGGATTCGACCTCATACCCTCAATGTTCCCTACGGAACCAAAATCATTTTAAGGCTTATCGTTAGAAACGTCGTAGGAGCATCGTTAAATCTCCGAGCTGTTTCCCAAAACCATCGTTACTAAAGTTGCACTTGAAAGGGCTCGTTATTTAACGACTGCCCCAGACCACTAGTAGAACAGCTAAGTCCGTTGTTATATGCTTTTTTTTTTACCGTTCCGTGTCAATGTATACACATAAGATATACGCTAAACACCAAATCGTTGTCAGTAGCCTATGGTGGAATAATTGTAATGTTAAAGTAAGATTTCGAAGGGAACTGATCCTAGAGCAGCGCTGCCTTCCTGTCGATCCTACCAGTATCGACACAAGCCTCAACAACGCACTTAGCTAACATCCTCTCTGCAGTGTTTTGGAAACACATGTCACGTCTTTGACCGTTGTAGGAAAGATGCGTCGTTAAAACTGTTGCAACATTAAACCCCTTGTAAGCTTAAGTTCCATCTCTATTGGGAAACCGGGCCCTGGACATTTAGTAAGTCATAAATTACATTTTAGTTTCAACTCTCTGAAGTCACTTAATGTGGGAAACGCGTTGGAATCCAACATGTAAAAGCATCTATAGAAGTGGTTTTTTTTTATGTTTGAATCTAGTCACTACAGCAATCTTCTAAAGAAATAATAATATATTTTCCAGCACGTGTTTAGTTTCTTGATATTTTGAAAGAACAAAACTATGGCCCATTCTACAAAAAGCTTATTTTGGTCATGTTACTCCAACACAGTAGCTATGTTTCCATTAACTTGTCCAGTCATTAGTTGTTGTTGTTGACATTTAGAACGTTTGCATTGAAAATAGATCAAACAATTGCCTGCTTGGGTGCGTTTCATTCAACTGTCTCGTGTAGATCAACAGCTGGATGTAATGACGTCACACCTAAAACTAAAACGCATTTTCTTAAAAACACAGTGTCAAATAAGAATGTAGCAGTTGAAGTGTTTCCAAAACCCATTTAGGCAAATTGGGTATTAATAAATTGGCGACAGCCTGTATGCCCTCCCACCTATCTGTTTCTTGTATCAGGTATCCCGCGAAAACCAGCATGGAGAGAATGCAATAATTTACTAATATTTGCCATATTCTAATAATTCTGATGTGCCAACGAATCGCCATGGTCCGTAGATCTGAAATAATTGGATGGTGAAACTTGCCAGCCAACCAGAAAATCAAGTCGAAGCCATTCACACATTCTTGAAAGTTAGGAAAATCGTTAGCCTGCAATTTTATAGGCGAACAAATTGATTTTGCAAGCAGTAGGTATTTAGAATTAAATGTGGAGTGGAGCTTAGTTACGCGATGACGTTCAAACGTATTCTGCAAACATTTATAAAAAATCCACGGATAACATGTCTCCTAAATCTGCCATTTCCATTACACGTTGCAATTCTTTTCTTTGTGCTATTGCTTTTGTCGAATAAAACTGGGTCAATAGAAACAATGTGCTGGTTAAAAGTCTTGCACAAATTGTAGGGCATAGGCTCTGGTCAATATTAGTGCCCTCTATCGCGCAGTGTGCCATTTTGGACCGGCTGAGTCGAAAGGCAGTGTTCCAATACTTCAGAAATACTTCCTCCCAATCTATTTGCTTCAGTTGGTAACCAGATCTATAGAGAGATTCCTCACGAAACCCAGACAACAACAAGACTGGGCGCAGACATCCATTCTAATTCTATTCGACGTTGGTTCAATGTAATATTCATTGAAATGACGTAGAAACAACGTTTATTCAACCGGTGTGTGCCCAGTGGGATAGGTTTTGGGTATTGTAACAAAATGTAATCCATAGAATGGTCATTTGGAGGAAGGATTGTTTACATATATTTGAGATTCAAATCTAAAAGCATTATTGAGAAATAACTGATATAAGTTATTAGATGTTGGCCTTACCCTGGCCTAATTTTAAAACCATGTTTCATCTGTAAGTGATATAATGTAAAAAAATAAAAAATAAATAGAAATGTCCTTGTTTTTGGCTGGCCTTCTAGGCAGAGTTGCAAAGAAAAAGCCATATCTCAGACTGGCCAATAAAAATAAAAGATTAAGATAGGCAAAAGATCACAGATACTGGACAGAGGAACTCTGCCTAGAAGGCCAGCATCCCGGAGTCGCCTCTTCACTGTTGACGTTGAGACTGGTGTTTTGCGGGTACTATTTAATGAAGCTGCCAGTTGAGGACTTGTGAGGCGTCTGTTCCTCAAACTAGACACTCTAATGTACTTGTCCTCTTGCTCAGTTGTGCACCGGGGCCTCCCACTCCTCTTTCTATTCTGTCTAGAGACAGTTTGCGCTGTTCTGTGAAGGGAGTGGTACACAGCGTTGTACGAGATCTTCAATTTCTTGGCAATTTCTCGCATGGAATAGCCTTCATTTCTCAGAACAAGAATAGACTGATGAGTTTCAGAAGAAAGTGTTTTGTTTCTGGCCCACAAATGCTGATGCTCCAGATACTCAACTAGTCTAAAGAAGGCCAGTTTTATTGCTTCTTTAAATCAGCACAACCATTTTCAGCTGTGCTAACATAATTGCAAAAGGGTTTTCTAATGATCAATTAGCCTTTTAAAATGATAAACTTGGATTAACTAACACAACGTGCCATTGGAACACAGGAGTGATGGTTGCTGATAATGGTCCTCTGTACGCCTATGTATATATTCCATTTAAAAAAATCTGCCATTTCCAGCTACAATAGTCATTTACAACATTAACAATGTCTACACTGTATTTCTGATCAATTTGATGTTATTTTAATTGACAAACAATGTGCTTTTCTTTAAAAAACAAGGACATTTCTAAGTGATGTTTATATGTTTATATTTTTCAATATGAATTAATGATTTTTTGGGGGGGAAATCAAAATACTACTCATTACAGGATCTTTTGCTTTCTAGAGAAGAGGAAACATTATGGAATTTTAAAGGAGGCCTAAATGTTATAAATAAAAGCATAATTATTTCTCAATTATGCTTTTAGATACAAAAAAAATGTAATATACACAGTGTACTAAACACCTGCTCTATCCATGACAGACTGACCAGGTGAATGCTATGATCCATTGTTGATGTCACTTGTTAAATCCATTTTAAATCAGTGTAGATGAAGGGGAGGAGCAGGTTAAAGAAGGATTTTTAAGCCTAAGCCTTGAGACAATAGAGACATGGATTGTATGTATGTGTGGTATGTGTGCCATTCAGAAGGTGAATGGGCAAGACAAAAGATTGAAGTGCCTTTGAACGGGGTATGGTAGGTAATAGGTGCCAGGCACACGGGTTTGTGTCAAGAACTGCAACGCTTCTGGGTTTGTCATGCTCAACAGTTTCCCGTGTGTATCAAGAATTGTCCACCACCCAAAGGACATCCAGCCAACTTGACACAACTGTGGGAGGCATTGGAGTCAACATGGGCAGGCATCCCATGGAATGTTTTCGACACCTTGTGGAATGTTTTCGCCCCAACGAATTGAGGATGTTCTGAGGGCAAAATGGGGTGTAACTCAATATTAGGAAGGTGTTAATGTTTTATTCTATTCTATGGATTATATTTTGTGAATTTCCTCCAAATCATGGTATTTTTCTGTCTGGGAATCGTGTGGAATCCCTCTATAAGGGATTGGACAGGTGATAAACCAGGTTACCATTGAGTCTGTGATGGGTAGGGATAAGGGACATGCTGATTGTGTGGTAGGTAGGGATTAGGGAGTCTTGGGACAGAGACATGCTGAGTTAGCCTATGTGTCTCCTGATGTTTCTTCAGACTGCTCCACTGGGCAAAGGCTTTATCACACACGTGGCACTGGAACGGTTTCTCTCCTGTGTGGGTCCGCCGGTGGTTTTTCAAGACATTCCCATCACGAAACCTCCTCCCGCAGTCAGGGCATTGGTACGGCTTCTCTCCAGTGTGGATTCGCAGGTGTAGAGTGCAGTGGCTCTTACTTGTGAAGCTCTTGTCACAGTAAGTACAGCGGTAAGGCTTCTCACCAGCATGAATCCGGAGATGAAGTTTTAAACTCCCTGTCAGAGAGAAACTCTTCCCGCACTGAGGACAAAGGTAAGGCCTCTCTCCAGTGTGTTTCCTCTGGTGGACTAGTAAACTACCTTTAGTGGAGAAGGTCTTGTCGCACTGTGAGCAGTGGACTCTGCTTTTGTGAGTCTTCTGCAGGTGATCCTTTAGAAGAGCCTTGGTAGAGAACTTCTCCCCACAGTGGGGGCATGGAAGAGGCCCTTGGTACATACGGACGGGACCCAGTGTCTCCCCCTTGTGGTTCTTCAGGTGGTGCTGCTTTAGTGAGATTGTATGACGAAACTTCATCCCGCACACTGAGCAGTGGTAAGGTGTCTCTCCCGTGTGAGTTCTCATGTGTCTCTGTAAGAGTCCAGATTGAGTAAAATCCTTACCGCAACGAGGACAGACGTATGGTTTCTCCCCAGTATGGATTCTCAGGTGTCTTTTAAGACTGCCGGCCTCACTGAATCCCCTTCCGCATTCAGAGCACACATGTGGCTTTTTCAGAGGATCATTTGGCGGATGCCGGGTTTGCATGTGTGATTCCAGTTTAGATGCACTTACGAAGCTCTTCATACAGTGAGCACAGCGGTGAGGGTGTTCTGTGTGAACAACTTCCCGGTGATGTACAAGGCTTATTTTTTCACGGAAATTCCTACCACATTCTGAGCAGTGGTAAGGTTTCTCACTTGTGTGAGTCCTGATGTGTCTCTGCAAGTTTCCAGAATCATTGTAGTTCTTCCCACAATGATGGCAAACATACGGTTTCTCTCCAGTATGAGTTCTCAGGTGTCTCTTAAGACTGCCAGCCTCACTGAATCCCTTTCCGCATGTAGAGCACACATTTGGTTTCTCTCCAGTCAAGTTCTCTCTGTATCTCTTCAGGTACTGTAAGTGTCGTGTTAGACTTCGTGCTGTGATAAAACTCTTCCCACAGTGATCACAGATATGGGAGCCATCTCCTGAGAGGGGTTCCTTACGTTGCTTAGAATTAGGCATGCTGCGAAGATTCTCTCTTGTGTGTTTTCTCTGGTGTACTCTACGTTTGCGTGAGGTACTGAAGCTCATCCCACAGTCGTCAGAGGAGCAATGGTAAGGTTTCTCTCCTGTAAGGATGCTCTTCACAACGACCTCTCCTGGGTGAGTTTTTCTCATGTGTCTCCTTAAGTTTCCAGAATCACTCCAAGCCTTCCCACAATGAAGGCAGACATACGGTTTTTCCCCAGTATGAGTTCTCAGGTGTCTCTTAAGACTGCCAGCCTCACTGAATCCCTTTCCGCATGTAGAACACACATGTGGTTTCTCTCCAGTCAAGTTCTCTCTGTATCTCTTCAGGTACTGTAAGTGTTGTTTTAGACTTCCTGCTGTGATAAAATTCTTCCCACAATGATCACAGATATGGGAGCTAGGACTGTCTCCTGAGAGGGTTTTATTGCGTTGTTCAGCAGACAAGCTGTGAGGATTCTCTCCTGTCTGTGTTGTCTTGTGTATTATATGGCCACTCTGCCCTGCTGTTTTCGTGCAGTCCACCAGCCGCACAGACACCCTCTTCAGACCCAGCAGTAATACGCTACTGGGAGAGGCACGACCTGGGGACTTCGGGAGGGCGGAGGGTGACGTGGGAAGCTTGTTCTGGAAATCATAAAAATAGAGACAATAAATCAGGGTGGAAACACTCTCCTACGTGTCAAGAAATTGTTTTGTCTCAAAAGTATTTTCCTTGACTCCGCTCATCCTTGATTAAAAACATTGGAGGATAAAGTCCAAGAGGAAAAACCCTGAATNTTTTCCTCCAATACATTTATAGGACGACAATATGGACGACAATATGGCGCCGACAGACACGGTTGCCTTGTTTCTAGCTACTAGCCAACTTTGCAGTATTTTTTGGGGGGGTTATTTCTGACATTATTTGCTCAGAATGTTTCTTGTATTATTACCTACAGCTGAAAATAACTGACACTAAATCGGCGGTCACTCACCAGAAACTCGAACAGAAATTTGACTTCCCTGACCTGGATCCTTTGTTTGAACTTCCCGAGACAGGTCTATTCATCCTGGGGGCTGCACCAAAACGCGACTATGTGCAAACTGGAATTGTTGTAGCTGGGGACTTTAGTAAAGGAAATCTGAGGAAAATTATACTGAAAGGTGTATCAAAACATCTCCTGTACTACACGCGCATCACGTACCCTGGATCATTGTTACTCTCTCTTCTGGGGATGGCCCTACCCTGCCCTCCCATCAACAAATCAGATCACACCTCCATTCTGCGCCTCCCCACCTATAGGCAGAAACGTAAAGAGGAAGCTCCGGTGGTAAGGACTGGTCGAGGTTGATCTGACCATTCGGAATCTACGCTTCAAGAATGTTTTGATCACGCGGACTGGGAAATGTTCCGGGTCGCCTCTGAGAATAATATTGGCGTATACACTGACTCAGTGACTGAGTTCATCAGGAAGTGCATAGAGGATGTTGTTCTGACTGTGACGATTAGAACTTATCCAAACCAAAAGCCTGGATAGATGGCAGCATTCACGTAAAACTGAAACCACTGCATTTAACCATGGAAAGGTGACTGGGAACATGGACATGTACAAACAGACGAACTATGACCTTCGTAAGGCAAAACGACAGTACAGGGACAAAATGACAGTACAGGGGCAAAACCGACAGTACAGGGGCAAAACCGACAGTACAGGGGCAAAACGACAGTACAGGGGCAAAACGACAGTACATGGGCAAAACGACAGTACAGGGGCAAAACGACAGTACAGGGAAAAAAATGACAGTACAGGGGCAAAACGACAGTACAGGGACAAAGTGAAGTCACAATTCAACAGCTCAGACACGAGTTGCATGTGGCAGGGACTCAAGACAATCACAGATTAAAAAGGGAAAGCCAGCCACGTCGCGGACGTCGATGCCTCGCTCCCGGATAAGCTAAACACATTCACCCACTTCAAGGAACATATTGAGCCTCCGCCGAGGTCCCTTCCGCTCACTAGCACCGTGTGGCCGACGTGAGTAAGTCATGTAAGCATGCTAACCCTCACTTGGCTGCCGGCCCAGACGGCATCCCAAGCAGCGTCCTCAGAGCATGTGCAAACTAGAGTGTTTACGGACATATTCAAATATTCACACCCGAGTTAATACGTTGTAGGAGCACCTTTGGTGGCTATTACAGCTGTAAGTTGTTTCTGTTTCTGGGTAAGTCTCTAAGAGCTTTACACACCTGGATTGTACAATATTTGCTATTTTCTTCCTTTTTCTTGTTTTTCCCCCTTCAAACTGTCAAGTTGATTGTTGATCATTGCTAGACAGCCATTTTTCAAGTCTTGCCATATAATTTCAAGCCCATTTTAAAAGTCAAAACTGTAACTAGGTCACTCAGGAACATTCAATGTAATCTTGGTAAGTAACTCCAGTGAATATCTGGCCTTGTTTTTTTTTAGGTTATTGTCCTGCTGAAAGGTGAATTCGTCTCCCAGTGTCTGTTGGAACCAGGTTTTCCTCTGGGATTTTGCCTGTGCCCAGCTCCATTAGGTTTATTTTATTCCGAAAAAACTCCTTAGTCTTTGCCAATGACAAGCATACACAACACGGTGCAGCCACGACCACGCTTGAAAATTTGAAGAGTGATGTGTTGTGTTGGATTAGTGATGTGTTGTGTTTGCCCCAAACATAACACTTTGTATTCAGGATATATAGTTAATTTCTTTGCCACCTTTATTTGCACTATTAGTGCCTTGTTGCAAACAGGATACATATTATGGAATATTTGTATTCTGTACTGGCTTCCTTCTTTTCACGCTGTCATTTAGGTCAGTATTGTGGAGTAACTACAATGTTGTTGATCCATCCTCAGTTCTCTCCTTTCACAGCCATTAAACTCTGTAACTGTTTAAAAGTCACCATTGTCCTCATGGTGAAATCCCTGAGCGGTTTCCTTCCTCTTCGGCAACTGAGTTAGGAAGGACGCCTGTATCTTTGTAGTGACTGGGTGTATTGATACAACATTAAAATGTTTACTCATCTACCAATAAGTGCCCTTCATTGGAAAACCTCTGATCTTTGTGGTTGAATCTGTGTTTGAAATTCACTGCTCGACTGAAGGACCTTACAATTACCTGTATGTGTGGGCTACAGAGATGAGGTAGTCATTAAAAAAATCATGTTAAACACTATTACTGAAAACGGAATGAGTCCATGCAACTTATTACACGACTTGTTAAGCACATTTTTACTCCTGAACTTCTTTAGGCTTGACGTAACAAAGGGGTTGAATATGTATTGACTCAAGACATTTCAGCTTTGTCTCAAGGCTTAAATTCCTCTTTAAGTTGTCTCTACCCTTCATCTACACTGATTGAAGTGGATTTAACAAAGGATAATAGGTTTCACCTGGTCAGTCTGTCATGGAAAGAGCAGGTGTTCTTAATGTTTTGTATACTCAGTGTATTATGTACAGTAACAGTCAAAAGTTTTAGAACACCTCCTCATTCAAGGGTTTTTCTTTATTTTTTACTATTTTCTACAATGTAGAATAATAGTTTAGACATCAAAACTATGAAATAACACATGGAATCATGTAGTAACCAAAAAACTGTTACACAAATCAAAATATATTTTATATTATAGATTCTTCAAAGTAGCCACCCTTTGCCTTGATGACAGCTTTGCACACTCTTGACATTCTCTCAACCAGCTTCATGAGGTAGTCACCTGGAATGGATTTCAATCAACAGGTGTGCCTTGTTAAGAGTTAATTTGTGGAATTTCTTTCCTTCTTAATGCGTTTGAGCCAATCAGCTGTGTTGTGACAAGGTAGGGGTGGTATACAGAAATAGCCCTATTTGGTAAAAGACCAAGTCCCTATTATGGCAAGAACAGCTCAAATAAGCAAAGAGAAACGACAGTCCATGATTACTTTAAAACATAAAGGTCAGTCAATCCGGAAAATTTCAAGAACTTTGAACGTTTCTTCAAGTGCAGTCGTAAAAGCCATCAAGAGCTATAATAAAACTGGCTCTCATGAGGACCGCCACAGGAAAGGAAAGACCCAGAGTTACCTCTGCTGCAGAGGATAAGTTCATTAGAGTTACCAGCCTCAGAAATTGCAGCCCAAATAAATGCTTCACAGAGTTCAAGTAACAGACACATCTCAACATCAACTGTTCAGAGCAGACCGCGTGAATCCGGCCTTCATGGTCGAAATGCTGCAAAGAAACCACTACTAAAGGACACCAATAATAAGAAGAGACTTGCTTGGGCCAAGAAAAACGAGCAATAGACATTAGACCGGTGGAAATCTGTTCTTTGGTCTGATGAGTCCAATTTTTTTATTTTTGGTTCCAACCGCCGTGTCTTTGTGAGACGCAGATTAGGTGAACGGATTATCTCTGCATGTGTGGTTACCACCGTGAAGCATGTAGGAGGTGGTGTGATGGTGTGGAGGTGCTTTGCTCGCGAAACTGTCTGATTTATTTCGAATTCAAGGTACACTTAACCAGCATGGCTACCACAGACTTCTGCAGCAATACGCTATCCCATATGGTTTGAGCTTAGTGGGACTATCATTTGTTTTTCAATAGGACAATGACCCAACACACCTCCAGGCTGTGTAAGGGATATTTGACCAAGAAGGAGAGTTATGGAGTGCTGCATTAGATGACCTGGCCACCACAATCACCCAATTGAGATGGTTTGGGATGAGTTGGACTGCAGATTGAAGGAAAAGCAGCCAAAAAGTGCTCAGCATATGTGGGAACTCCTTCAAGACTGATGGAAAAGCATTCCAGGTGATGCTGGTTGAGAGAATGCCAAGCGTGTGCAAAGCTGTCATCAAGGCAAAAGGTGGCTACTTTGAAGAATCAAAAATATAATTTGATTTAACACTTTTTTGGTTACTACATGATTCCATTTGTGTTATTTCATCATTTTCCCTATTATTCTACAAAGTAGAATAAATAGTACAAATAAAGAAACACCCTTGAATGAGAAGGTGTCCAAGCTTTTGACTGGTACTGTATGTATTTTATATATATATATATATATATACACACACACACACACACACACACACACACAGTGAGTGAAAAAAGTATTTGATCCCCTGCTGATTTTATACATTTGCCCACTGACAAAGAAAGGATCAGTCTATAATTTTAATGGTAGGTTTATTTGAACAGTGAGAGACAGAATAACAACAAAAAAATCCAGAAAAACACATGTGAAAAATGTTATAAATTGATTTGCATTTTAATGAGGGAAATAAGTATTTGACCCCTCTGCAAAACATGACTTAGTACTTGGTGGCAAAACCCTTGTTAGCAATCACAGAGTTCAGACGTTTCTTGTAGTTGGCCACCAGGTTTGCACACATCTCAGGAGGGATTTTGTCCCACTCCTCTTTGCAGATCTTCTCCAAGTCATTAAAGTTTTGAGGCTGAGGTTTGGCAACTCGAACCTTCAGCTCCCTCCACAGATTTTCTATGGGATTAAGGTCTGGAGACTGGCTAGGCCACTCCAGGACCTTAATGTGTTTCTTCTTGAGCCACTCCTTTGTTGCCTTGGCCGTGTGTTTTGGGTCATTGTCATGCTGGAATACCCATCCACGACCCATTTTCATGCCCTGGCTGAGGGAAGGAGGTTCTCACCCAAGATTTGACGGTACATGGCCCCGTCCATCGTCCCTTTGATGCGGTGAAGTTGTCCTGTCCCCTTAGCAGAAAAACACCCCCAAAGCATAATGTTTCCACCTCCATGTTTGACGGTGGGGATGGTGTTCTTGGGGTCATGGGCAGCATTCCTCCTCCTCCAAACACGGCGAGTTGAGTTGATGCCAAAGAGCTACATTTTGGTCTCATCTGACCACAACACTTTCACCCAGTTGTCCTCTGAATCATTCAGATGTTCATTGGCAAACTTCAGACGGGCATGTATATGTGCTTTCTTGAGCAGGGGGACCTTGCGGGCGCTGCAGGATTTCAGTCCTTCACGGCGTAGTGTGTTACCAATTGTTTTCTTGGTGACTATGGTCCCAGCTGCCTTGAGATCATT
>QNTS01008876.1:0-14133 GCA_003317085.1 Hucho hucho | reverse complement strand
TTATGTAGTTTCTGTATATTATGTTGTTTCTGTATATTATGTTGTTTCTGTATATTATGTTGTTTGTGTATATTATGTTGTTTCTGTATATTGTGTTGTTTCTGTATATTGTGTTGTTTCTGTATTTTCTGTTGTTTCTGTATATTCTGTTGTTTCTGTATATTCTGTTGTTTCTGTATAGTATGTTGTTTCTGTATATTCTGTTGTTTCTGTATATTATGTCGTTTCTGTATATTATGTTGTTTCTGTATATTATGTTGTTTTTGTATATTCTGTTGTTTCTGTATATTATGTTGTTTCTCTATATTCTGTTGTTTCTGTGTATTCTGTTGTTTCTCTATATTCTGTTGTTTCTGTATATTGTGTTGTTTCTGTATATTATGTTGTTTCTGTATATTGTGTTGTTTCTGTATATTATTTTGTTTCTGTATATTATGTTGTTTCTGTATATTCTGTTGTTTCTGTATATTATGTTGTTTCTGTATAGTATGTTGTTTCTGTATATTATGTCGTTTCTGTATATTATGTTGTTTCTGTATATTATGTTGTTTCTGTACATTATTGCACCTGCTTCCCGACTCACAGTCCCGGTATTATAGTTGTTTCTGGATATAATGTGGTTTGGATGTTTGAAAGACAACATACTGTAAGTGGTTAGTCTCATTTCTTTTTAGTTTGTCCGAGAAACCATAAAAACAATGCACTTAACCCTAATTGCTCCAGGGTTGCTTTCATAATGCAGACCCTGGCCGTGACCCCACTCTCCCAGGTTGTCTCAGGGGGACTTGGGATATGCCAACAAAATACATTTGTACATGTGTGAAATAGGACAAATATAAGTACCCACCAAATGACAAATGGAGAAGACAAATCCAGTTAAGTAAATGATGTAGAGTTTGAAGTAACAGTATAATCTGGCAGTTGATAGACTACTTCAGGTTTCATGTCAACTCTCTAATATTGAGCCTCAGTAGTAGTTAACTAATACAATACCACAGACTACAATCTCTATCGTTTCCTATTTGGATGTGTAGTGAAGGAGAGCCAGAGACTGTTAAAAATAACCATCACCGCCCGTCCTGTACCGCTCAGCCGGGTAAAACTGCTCTGTCCATTTGGTTCAGGATCTTCACCCTCCCTCCTTCCTCTTCCTCTAAAGGAATGGATGAATAATGGATCAAAGACAAGTGGTTGTTGAAGATAGGCATCCATCCATCTGAGGGAAGGAGCTTTCTGAGGTTGGATCTTTAAGGCATCATGGCGATGACTCTTTGCTACTTGCTGAACAACACTGGGGCCAAAATGTCTAAAAAACCCTTCAGCTTGGTTCCAGATCTGCTGTCTTGCCGACTCCAATGGCCGTATAATCTGATCTAATCACAATCTGATCTGAGACCAGGCTCAATCTGGTAACCCCTATTAACATCCAGGCTAAACCTGGTAAACCCTAGTAACGTCCTGGCTAAGTTTGGTAATCCTTAGTAACGTCCAGGCTAAACTTGGTAACCTCTAGTAATGTCCAGGCTAAACTTGATAACTTCTAGTAATGACCAGGCTAAACCTGGTAAACCCTATTAACATCCAGGCTAAACCTGGTAACCCCTAGTAACGTCCAGGCTAAACTTGGTAATCCTTAGTAACGTCCAGGCTAAACTTGGTAACCCCTAGTAATGTCCAGGCTAAACTTGGTAACCCCTAGTAACGTCCAGGTTAAACTTGGTAACCCCTAGTAATGTCCAAGCTAAACTTGGTTACCCTTAGTAACGTCCAGTCTAAACTTGGTAACCCTTAGTAATGTCCAGGCTAAACTTGGTAACCCCTAGTAACGTCCAGGCTAAACTTGGTAACCGCCTGTGTGTGTCGTAGTAAGGCTCCAGATGCTATAAAGAAAAGAATACTCTTGGCAGTGAGGACAGATTTTCAGTCCTGTTGTAATACTCTTGGCAGTGAGGACAGATTTTCAGTCCAGTTGTAATACTCTTGGCTGTGAGGACAGATTTTCAGTCCAGTTGTAATACTCCTGGCTGTGAGGACAGATTTTCAGTCCGGGCGCTCAATGTCCGCATCCAGCTCCCACACCACCAGGCAAGAGGCCGGAAGTATGGGAGTGGGATCCATGGACCGCTCCTCTGAGTCAAACATCCGGGACAGTGCGTCTGCCTTAGTGTTTTGGGATCCTGGTCTGTAGGACAGGGTGAAAACAAAATGGGTGAAAAACATGGCCCACCTTGCATGGCGAGGGTTCAGTCTCCTTGCCGCCCGGATGTACTCCAGATTGCAGTGGTCGGTCCAGATGAGAAAAGGGTGTTTAGCCCCCTCAAGCCAATGTCTCCACACCTTCAGAGCCCTGACGACAGCCAACAGCTCCCGGTCCCCCACATCATAGTTACGCTCCGCCGAGCTGAGCTTCTTCGAAAAGAAGGCACAGGGGCGGAGTTTAGGTGGCGTACCCGAGCGCTGAGACAGCACAGCTCCTATCCCAGCCTCGGACGCGTCCACCTCCACTATAAATGCCAAACAGGGATCCGGATGAGCCAGCACGGGAGCCGAGGTAAACAGAGCCTTCAGGTGACCAAAAGCCCTGTCCGCCTCAGCTGACCACTGCAGTCGCACCGGTCTCCCCTTCAGCAGTGAGGTAATGGGAGCCGCTACCTGACCAAAGCCCCGGATAAACCTCCGGTAGTAGTTGGCAAACCCTAAGAACCGCTGCACTTCCTTTACCGTGCTGGGAGTCGGCCAATTACACACGTCTGAAATGCGGTCACTCTCCATCTCCACCCTGGACGTGGAAATGCGATATCCTAGGAAGGAGACGGACTGTTGGAAGAACAGACATTTCTCAGCCTTGACGTACAGGTCATGCTCCAACAGTCAACCAAGCACCTTGCGCACCAGGGACACATGCTCGGCGCATGAAGCAGAGTAAATCAGAATGTCGTCGACATACACCACTACACCCTGTCCGAGCAAGTCCCGGAAAATCTCGTCTACAAATGCCTGGAAAACTGATGGAGCATTCATTAACCCGTACGGCATGACGAGGTACTCATAGTGCCCTGATGTGGTACTAAATGCCGTCTTCCACTCGTCCCCCTCCCGGATACGCACCAGATTGTATGCGCTCCTGAGATCCAATTTTGTGAAGAAGTGCGCCCCGTGCATTGACTCGATCGCACTGGCTATGAGAGGCAGCGGGTAGCTGCACCTCACAGTGATCTGATTGATACCTCGATAGTCAATACACGGGCGCAGACCTCCATCCTTTTTCTTCACAAAAAAAGAAACTCGAGGAGGCAGGTGAAGTGGAGGGACGAATGTATCCCTGCCCCAGAGATTCAGAGACATATGTTTCCATAGCCTCCGTCTCCTCCTGTGACAGAGGATACACGTGACTCCTGGGAAGTGCTGCTTCTACCAGGAGATCTATTGCACAATCCCCCCGTCGATGGGGTGGTAATTGAGTCGCCTTCTTTTTACAGAAGGCGAGAGCCAAATCGGCATATTCAGAGGGGATGTGCACGGTGGAGACATGGTCTGGACTTTCCACCGTAGTCGCACCGATGGAAACACCTACACACCTCCCCGAGCACTCTCGTGACCATCCCTTGAGAGCCCTCTGTTGCCACGAAATAATGGGGTTATGATAGGCCAACCAGGGTAGGCCCAACACCACTGGAAACGCAGGAGAATCAATGAGGTATAAACTGATTCTCTCCTCATAACCCTACTGCGTAACCATGCTTAGTGGAGCGGTAGCCTCCCTAATTAGCCCTGACCCTAACGGTCGACTATCTAAGGCGTGCACAGGGAAAGGCATATCAACAGGAACAACGGGGATCCCTAAACTATGAGCAAATGAACGATCAATAAAGTTCCCAGCTGTGCCTGAATCGACTAGCGCCTTATGCTGGGAATGCGGGGAAAAGTTAGGAAAATCTACAAACAAAAACATGTGAGCAACAGGGAGCTCTGGGTGAGTCTGGTGCCTACTCACCTGGGGTGACACGATAATGCCCTGCCTGCTGCCTCGACTCCCTGAGGAACCCCCCCAGCACCGACCAGCAGTGTGCCCTCTGCGGCCACAGAGGTTGCAGGGACTGTCCCCTCCTCCGGCCCCCCTAAGCGCAGTACCTCCCAACTCCATAGGCGTCGGAGCAGAGGTGCTGGGGGATGGAGATGACAGGGCCCGATCCGGACGTCCACGGGTGGCCAGCAGGTTATCCAGCCGGATGGACATGTCCAACAGCTGGTCAAAGGAAAGGGTGTTGTCTCTGCATGCCAGCTCCCGCCGGACGTCCTCGTGCAGACTGCATCTATAATGGTTGATCAGAGCCCTGTCATTCCATCCCGCGCCGGCGGCCAGGGTTCAGAACTCCAGCGTAAAGTCCTGTGCGCTCCTCGTCCCCCGTCTGAGGTGGAACAAGGATTCACCCACCGCTCTACCTTCAGGTGGATGATCAAATACTGCCCGGAAATGGCGGGTGAACTCCTCGTAGTGGTCCAACGCCGCTCCTTCCTCTCCCCATACGGCGTTGGCCCACTCCAGGTCTTTCCCGGATAAACAGGAGACGAGAGCGGACACGCTCTCGCGTCCTGAAAGAGCCGGGTGAACGGTCGCCAGGTAGAGCTCCAGCTGGAGTAGGAACCCCTGACACCCGGCAGCCGTCCCATCATACTCCCTCGGGAGCGCGAGCCGAATCCCACTGGGACCAGGTGGAGGAGGGGTGGACAGCTGTGTGGGTAATGGAGTGGGAGGTTGTGATGATGGTAAAGGCGCTGAAAAACCTCCTCTCTCCCATCGCTCCATATTGTTCAGCACGCGATCCATGGCTGTGCCGAGATTGCAATATTGTCGCATGCTGCTGAAGGCGCTCCTCGACTGGTAGAGGAGGGCTGGGTGCTCCTGCTGACTCCATTGGTTGGTGCATGATTCTGTAATAGTTCTCAGTGATGCTGGTAAGGCAGAGTCAGGCACAGGACAACAAAATGAGTGTTCATAAACTTTACTCAGAATATTACCAAACGAGTGGAAAAACAATCACTCGACACGGAACAATTTACAACAAACAATCACGCACAAAAACATGGGGGAAACAGAGGGTTAAATAAGGAACATGTAATGATGGGAAATTAAAACCAGGTGTGTGAAAAAGGAAGACAAAACCAACGGAAAATGAATAATGGATCGGTAGCAGCTAGAAGACCGCTGACGTCGACCGCCCGAAAGCCGCCCGAACAAGGAGAGGGACCAACTTTGGCTGAAGTCGTGACATGAATTCTTAGCAAGACAGGAAAATGGTACAATTCCCGCACTTATCAAGAGAACATCCCTGGTCATCCCAACTGCCTCTTCGTTTGTAAATTACCTCTGAATGTTGGAGTGTGTCCCTGGCTATCCATACATTGAAAAACAAGAAAATTGTGCCATCTGGTTTGCTTCATATAAGGAATGTGAAATGATTTATACTTTTACTTTTGATACTTAAGTATAATTTAGCAATTACAATTACAGTATATTTAAAACCAAATACTTTGACTTTTACTGGGTGACTCACTTTTACTTGAGTCATTTTCTATTAAGGTATCTTTACTTTCACTCAAGTATGACAATTGGGTACGTTTCCCACCACTGTTATGTAGTATACACCAAAGCCAGGATGCATGCAATGTCTGCAGTGTCACATGGGGTTCTTCCATTACTTTGCTTTAATAGATTCAGATAAGAAACAGATGAAGCAAATCTTTATGTTTGAGCAACCTATAATGTGTGGGACTATTATGTGGGCACACACACACACACACACACACACACAAACAGTTGAAGCTCCAACAGCAGAAGTACTTTATTTATTTTTTTATAAAGGAGAGAAATAGTTTCAGTTGTGGTGGTCCGTGGTTGAGATGACTAAATATCTTCTGGGATTTAAAGAGGGGTGTTGTCACAACAAAGTACTGTTTCTTTTTTTTGTCGATAAGTGTAGTCCACCATGGCTTGGCGCTGTTTACAGTCATTACAAGGGTAAGTTGTCCCATCCCTCTCCCTTATTACCAAGGGGGAATAAAGCACTTACACAGACAAACCCCGCGGAGTGGCTGAAACACCTGTCAATCACTCGGTGGTCCTGCGGAGTTCGACTGAGGAACCACAGTCAAAACAGAAGTCGGAAAGTCACATTTCACCTATGCGTCAAAGCCTGGGGTTTGACCAACTGAAGAGGGAATTATAATCATAACTTCATTAAATAATAACGTAACCGTTTTCCGTGACGGCTGTGATCTATATGGTACTGCATTCTTTCCTTTAAATTGTTACATTTTTGGCGTAAAAATGTGGGTTACACATGACCAAATAACTTGTTGACCGTTTGGAGTCTGAGGACTTTACTAGAAGGGATGCCAGACCACCCAACGTGCGTGAGACCAGCCTCTCCCCTTGGTACCTGGTGGTAATACCGACTGGCCAAAGCCGATGGCGTCCGAGGTGGTCTGCGGGCTGATTTTCAGATTGCTTCTTCCGATATGTTTAGCAACAGGTACGTTTTATGCATAAAAAGGTACGGCATCTCTTGCGCATCTCATACGCCATCCAAATAGTCACGAAAACAGTCTTCAAAAAACCTCACAGGCATTACAGATGACAGCCTACAACAATATATCGTTTTTATTATGTTTATTGCCCTAATAATAACAGTCATACTTTTATGAAGGATTTTTTTAACGTTACAGTAGGCTAATCAATGCCTGGGTACTGTGTTACATGTTTGTGGTTCTTGTTGGACAAGTAATGACACTATAATTCAGTCGTTTTTGATTTTGTACTAACCATGTATTTCACTGAAATCCATTTATTTATGGCAAAACCCTAAATATGAACACGTGTTATTTCACAGTGGCGGTTGTGCGTCACACACGCAACCTTTCAGTCGTATTCCGGTACCGTTCTGCTCCAAGTTAATATCTTAAAAAAATAAATAAATAAAGGTTTGTTCATTGGCAGGTCAGGAAAATGTGTCTTTAGGCTACTTGATAAAGTTCATATCTTTTCCAATTCCTTCACCAAATGTTCAGATCATGGATCTATTGCTGCGTCATGAACTGCGTATGGACGTCATGTGGAATTGTCTTGAGCGTCTTTTTGAGTGTTTTATTTCTCCAAACGTCTGAAAAACACTGAGAGATTTTAAAGTACCAAATAATTACCCATTTGGTTACAACGTATTTATTACCATGAAATAATTAGGAGATTGCTTGGGTTCATCTATTTTGAAGACTCCAAAAACATTCAACTAAATTATGGATTTTTGTATTGTATTTCTCAACCACAAGTATCATTTGTAATAGACCATATTACTGTAAACATTTTCAGTATTAATTCAGTAAGCATGTACAGTGATGAGCAACGCCATTGTCAGCATAGCCTAGGGCGGTAGGGTTAGGGTTAGTGTAGGTAGGTATTAGGTAGACAGATATACCAGTAACTAGGGGGTAGGTAGACAGATAGACCAGTAACTAGGGGGTAGGTAGGTAGACAGGTGGACCAGTAACTAGGGGGTAGGTAGACAGGTGGACCAGTAACTAGGGGGTAGGTAGACAGGTGGACCAGTAACTAAGGGGTAGGTAGGTAGACAGGTGGACCAGTCACTAAGGGGTAGGTAGACAGGTGGACCAGTAACTAGGGGGTAGGTAGGTAGACAGGTGGACCAGTCACTAAGGGGTAGGTATGTAGACAGGTGGACCAGTAACTAGGGGGTAGGTAGGTAGTAGCGGTGTGTGGGCAAAATCACTGGGGAAGCCGAGCCCCCCCCTCCCCAAGAAGAAGCCATATTGTTATTACTATGTGTTGTGATAATTGCGTTGTTTTCTCTATAACCTGTTAATTCATATACCTTTGCGGCCGTGATTTCTAGGCCTAAAGGCCGAGACAATAACAAGACACAGTGGCAGAATAAATTCAACCACACCTTTGTTTCATCACAAAACCGGAGAGCAACATCTGTCCGGTGAAGTCTACAAAGCACATTGCATGTAACAAACAGTTCCATGACCTACAGCAATGGTCAAGCAAGGTAATGTTTCAGACATTTTCGGACCACTAAACAACTATTGATTTACAACCACAGAGAGTTACCGCAAGTCGCAAAGAAAACAGGAGCTGCCTGCACTATTCCAGCACCGTTTCAACTTCAACATTTCAACATCATCAAATCACCTATGCTTAGTTTAATACAGTGACAACTGAAATATACCAAAAAAACAATTTAGTCCAATCAACATAAGCTAAATATGATGTGGCTGTCCATGGTTCGGATTTCTGTGTGCGTGTTTGCGTGTGCATGTGCACGTGTGTGTGTGTGTGTGTGTGTGTGTGTGTGTGTGTGTGTGTGTGCGTGTGCTTGTTCGTGCAAGTATAGAAAACATGTTGAATCACCCTACTGGTAGAGAAACACCATCCTCCTCTCTTTCATGTTGACTAAACAGTCTATCACTCTGTCATACAGCACACGCATTTAGTGTTTGTTGTCCTAGACTACCTGGTAAAATGCTTGCTCGCTAGCCTAACTTCCTTTCATGTGTAACATTAGCTAGTTAACATTAGCCTTCTACAGCAAGCAACAGGTAGTCCTGAGGATTGGTCCTAGCGGTGACGTCCCCCGGGAGGAGAGAGGGAGAGAGAGAGAATTAGAGGGAGCATACTTCCTGCCAACCAGGCAGGATATAACCCCACACCACTAGAGGGATATCAACAGACCACCAACTTCCTACCCCGAGACAAGGCTGAGTATAGCCCATGAAGATCTCCTCCACCGCACGAGCCCAAAGGGGGGGGATAAAACCGGACAGGAAGATCATGTCAGTGACTCAACCAACTCAAGTCGAGTGTAGCGGAAAAAAAAGCCTGGCACGATGTGATGCACCACTCCTAGGGACAGCATGGGAGAGCACCAGTAAGCCAGTGACTCGCCCTCCGTAATAGGGTCAGAGGAAGAGAATCCCAGTGGAGAGAGGGGAGCTGGCCAGGCAGAGACAGCAAGGGTGTTTCGTCACTCCAGTTCGTTGCCGTTCACCTTCACACCCCTGGGCCAGTCTACACTCAATCGTAGGACCTACTGAAAAGATGAGACTTAAAGTTCGAGACAGAGTCTGCGTCTCTCACATGGATAGGCAGATCGTTCCATAAAAACTGAGCTCTATAGGAGAAAGACATGCCTCCTGCTGTTTGTATAGAAATTCTAGGGACAGTAAGGAGGCCTGCGTCTTGTGACCGTACGTGTAGGACCAAATCAGAGACATAAGTAGGAGCAGGTCCATAAGAGTAGAGCATTGCAGTAGTCTAATCTAGAAGTGACAAAAACATGGATTAGCTTTTCTGATTTGTGCAATGTTATGAAGATGGAAAAAAGCTGCCCTTTAAATATTTTTGATGTTTGTCAAAAGAGAGATCAGGGTCCAGAGTAACGCCGAGTTCCTTCACGACTTGTACAACCATCAAGATTAAGTGTCAGATCCAACAATAGATCTCTTTGTTTCTTGGGACCTAGAACTAGCATCTCTGTTTTGTTTAAAAGTAAAAAAAATTGACGCCATCCACTTCCTTATGTCTGAAACATAGCCTTCCAGGGTAGGTAATTTTGGGGCTTCACCATGTTTCATCGAAATATACAGCTGTGTATCGTCCGCATAGCAGTAAAAGTTGACAGTGTTTTTCTGAAATGACGTCACCAAGAGGTAAAACATATAGTGAAAACAATAGTGGTCCTAAAACGGAGCCTTGAGATACACCAAAAATAGATTTTTCAGAGGACAAACCATCCACAGAGACAAACTGATATCTTTCCGACAGATAAGATCTAGACCAGGCCAGAACTTGTCCGTGTAATTAGGGTCCAATCTCTCCAAAAGAATGTGGTGATCGATGGTGTCAAAAGCAACACTAAGGTCTAGGAGCACGAGGACAGTTGCAGAGCCTCGGTCTGACGCCATTAAAAGGTCATTTACCACCTTCACAAGTGCAGTCTCAGTGCTATGGTGGGGTCTAAAACCAGACTGAAGCGTTTCGTATACATTGTTTGTCTTCAGGAAGGCAGTGAGTTGCTGCGCAACAGCTTTTTCAAAAGAAATTGGGAAGAATGGGAGATTTGATATAGGCTGACAGTTTTTTTTACATTTTCCCGGGTCAAGGTTTGGCTTTTTCAAGAGAGGCTTTATTACTGCCACTTCTAGTGAGTTTGGTACACATCCGGTGGATAGGGAGCCGTTTATTATGTTCAACATAGGAGGGCCAAGCACAGGAAGCAGCTCTTTCAGTAGTTTAGTTGGAAAAGGGTCCAGTATGCAGCTTGAAGGTTTAGAGGCCATGATTATTTTCGTGAATGTGTCAAGAGTTACAAGAATTTGTTAGATTACTTGCTAGATATTACTGCACTGTTGGAACTAGAAGCACAAGCATTTCGCTACACTCACATTAACATCTGCTAACCATGTGTATGTGACCAATAAGGTTTGATTTGATTTACAGTTCTGTGCAGACTCAGGAAAACTGAGTTTTTGGAGAAACATGCAGATTCAAAGAGGAGACCGTAATTTGCTTTCTATTGATCATGATCTTTTTGTCGAAGAAGTTAATTAAATATTACTGCTGAAGTGAAAGCCATCCTCTCTTGGGGAATGCTGCTTTTTAGTATCAAAAATAAATGTTGGATCGTTTTTATTCTCCTCAATCAGGTTGGAAAAGCTGGCTGATCGGGCAGCAGTGAGGGCTCTTCGACATTGGGAGTCTGGAAGGGCATCTAGGAATCTTTGGGTTGTCTGAGAATTTATGGTGCGGCTATTGATAATCCTTGGTTGAGGTTTGAGCAGATTATTTGTTGCGATTGCAAATGCAATAAAATGGTGGTCGGATATTCCAGGATTATGAGGAAAAACATTTAGATCCATTATTTGTATTCCACGGGACAAAACTAGATCCAGAGTATGACTGTGGCAGTGAATAGGTCCCGAGACATGTTGGACAAAATCCACTGAGTCGATGAAGGCTCCGAAAGCCTTTTGGAGTGGGTCTGTGGACTTTTCCATGTGAATATTGAAGTCGCAAAAAAATTGAATATTATCTGCCATGACTATGAGGTCCAATAGGAATTTAGGGAACTCAGGGAGGAACGCTGTATACTGCCCAGAAGCCTGTAAACAGTAGCTATAAAAAGTGATTGAGTAGGCTGCATAGACTTAAGGACTAGAAGCTCAAAAGATTAAAACGCAGGTTGCGCAGGGGATATGGTCACTAGTGGTCACTAGTGGAATCAGGAGGAGAGGCCTCATTTAACTCAAGTAAATTCATCAGGTTTGAGCCATGTTTCAGACAGGCCAATCACATCATGTTTATGATCAATGATTAGTTCACTGACTATGACTACCTTGAAAGTGAGGGATCTAACATTAACTAGTCCTATTTTGAGATGTGAGATATTATCACAATCTCTTTCGGTTATCTACAAATTCTATCTTTTGGGAAGGGCAGAAAACTGTTTTCAACCAGCGATTGAGTTGTGAGACTCTGCTGTAGAGCTCATCACTCCCCCTAACTGGGAGGGGGCCAGAGACAATTACTCGATTCTGACACATCTTTCTAGCTGAGTTACACGCTGAAGCTATGTTGCTCTTGGTGACCTCTGACTGTTTCATCCTAACATCGTTGGTGCCGACGTGGATAACAAAATCCCTATACCATCTAAACTCGCCAGTTTTAGTCTCAGCCAGCACCATCTTCAGATTAGCCTTAACGTCGGTAGCCCTGCCCCCTGGTAAACAGTGTATGATCGCTGGATGATTATTTTTAAGTCTAATACTGCGGGTAATGGAGTCACCAATGACTAGAGCTTTCAATTTGTCAGAGCTAATGGTGGGAGGCTTCGGCCTCTGACTCCGTAACAGGTAGAGGAGAGACCAGAGAAGGCTCGGCCTCTGACCCCATAACGGGGTGGAGGAGAGACCTGAGAAGGCTCGACCTCTGACCCCGTAACGGGTGGAGGATAGACCTGAGAAGGCTCGACCTCTGACCCCGTAACGGGGTGGAGGAGAGACCTGAGAAGGCTCGACCTCTGACCCCGTAACGGGGTGGAGGAGAGACCTGAGAAGGCTTGGCCTCTGACCCCGTAACGGGGTGGAGGAGAGACCTGAGAAGCCTCGACCTCTGACCCCGTAACGGGGTGGAGGAGAGACCTGAGAAGGCTCGACCTCTGACCCCGTAACGGGGTGGAGGAGAGACCTGAGAAGCCTCGACCTCTGACCCCGTAACGGGGTGGAGGAGAGACCTGAGAAGGCTCGACCTCTGACCCCGTAACGGGGTGGAGGAGAGACATGAGAAGGCTCGGCATCAGACTCCAACTCGTTGCTTAATGGGGAGAACAGGTCGAAAGTTTCTATCAGCTGAATGAGAGACACTGAGCATGCCGACAGCATTTCTTTACATAAGTCATGAGAGAATTGTCCTGCTGCGGGGACTGTGCCGGGGGATTAACACTACTGCCTGTATTTACTGGTAGCACAGACATCATTTTCATCATTTTATACATTTAAATTATCTTTGCCTAACGATTACGTCTGAAACCGATCTCGCAAGTCTCGGCTATTCTCACCATTAAGGTGATAGTTCTCCTTTCACATTATTAACATGGTAGATGCTGAGTTCACATTAACACCCAGACACCGTCAGGATGATTCAACTACATCAAGTGTATTCATCAATACCACAGCCATGTGCAGATATCTGTATGGGACATGTTCAGACCAAACAGCCATGTACAGATATCTCATCTGTCTTTATATGTCTCTGATCAATACTGTGTGGAACTCAACAGTTCAATGATGTTAAATATGTTGTTTTTACTGTCACTACTTTTGATTCAATTACTAATGTCTGTGTGTGTGTCTGTTACAGCTTGTTTGTTCCGGTACAATGGGCTGTCATTCGTCTACCTCGTCTACCTCCTCCTCATTCCCCTTTTCTCTGAGCCCACCAGCACCACCATGCAGGGTAAGTCTCCCTCGTTCTCTATCACCCTCTTCGCTCTACCGCCTCCTCATCCTCCTTTACCACCTCCTCTAACTCCTCTACCTCATCTTCATCCTCTTCCTGCTCATCTACCTCCTCTACATCTTCCTTTTCATCCTCCTCTACCTCCTCCTCTTCCTCCTCCCTCACCTTTGCTAACTCTACCGCTTCCTCCTCTACCTTCTCTTCTCTCTACCTCCTCTTGGCTCTACCTCCTCCTCTTCGCTCTACCTCCTCTTCCCTCTTTTCACAGAACCAAAAAGCCTGACAATCGACCTTGACCTCTAACTCTTCTCCAAATGTCACATAGTCAATGGCGCTCGAAAATCCATCACCTTCAGAACCAACCACCTTCACAGAACTCAGTTTCAGAAAAGCCAAAGGGATCTGGCTAATGAAATTGTTTTTCCTTGAGGACATAATTTCCTTTCCAATAGAGATTAGGCTTGGCAATGATTGAATAATGCAGCTAGTTTGGCCACTGGTTGTATGGTTTGTCCAAGAGAGAAATGTATTGCCTATTTGGGCTCCCGAGTGGCTCAGCGGTCTAAGACAATGCATCTCAGTGCTTGAGGCGTCACTACAGACACCGTGATTTGTATCCAGGCTGTATCACAACCGGCCGTGATTGGGAAGTCCCAATCGGGTGGCGCACAATTGGCCCAGCGTCGTCCGGGTTTGGCCGGGGCTAGGCCGTCATTGTAAATAAGAATTTGTTGTTAACTGACTTGCCTGGTTAAATAAAGGTTTAAATATAAAATGTAAAACATGTATTATTATTCAAATTGAATTGGCCTAATCAAGAGAGGGGTTCTCAGATGAATTCAGATGAAGGGAGAACTGATGTAAAAGCTACTCAGTTGTTTTGAATAGACAAAGTCATAAGGAGATCTAAGAGTGCAATGCTCAGTGTATTATAGATGTAGAAGTTGCCCTGAACTTAATCGTGCAGCTGACCACTTATGACTTCAGTAACGGGGTTAACTTAGAATATGGTCCTCTTGATCTCTCCTCTGGTCCAGTGTGACTTTAGTGTGGCACTGTGGTCATGAAAACAGCCTAGAGAGAGGTATCCCCTTACTTTA
>QNTS01008875.1:33816-44995 GCA_003317085.1 Hucho hucho | reverse complement strand
TACACAGTACACTACACAGTACACAGTTCACTACACAGTACACAGTACACTACACAGTACACAGATCACTACACAGTATAACTGAATGGAAGTTGTTCCTTTTAACACCAACTGCTTCCATTTCATTACGATTGACAACCATCAAGTCATTTCTTTTAGAGGCTGTTGAAGTTTGGAACGTTTGGAATGTTTGGTATTTAGTGTGTTATGTGACGAGTGTGAGGATGGACAGGCCTTACGGTCTTCTAAACTGTGTGTAGACGCAGCCAGACTGAAACCTGTCCATGCCTTAACACAGAACTCATACTCATAACTGTGTGTGTGTGATCATTTCCTGTCACTGTACTGTCATAGTATAGTGTCATCTTATAGGGTACTTGTTCATCTGTCTGTCTCTTTTTGATTTAGTTGTTTGTTTTAGGAGTGTTGTAAGGACAATGAACAAGACTAGCAACTCTTACTCATTTACAAGTATTCATTGTACGCTACCGTTGTTATCCACCTGACCCATGTACATTAGTTGCGTTGTGAGTTTGATCCCACCGTTCCATCTGGTATAATATGCAGTAATAGCTTTCTGAAGGTGTCCAAATGATAGATGATGTTAGTAAGTTTGATACGTTTGTTTTATTCGTTTATTTTAGTTTGTTGTGTTAAAGTTACATTTGAATCATTTCTCAGGTAAACTAGTCTTAGTTACTCAGCTCTGTCTGTGTCGAGCCACCTCGTCTCACTTAAGAGGAAGATTCTTGCCAAAAAAAACATTAGGTGCTTTGTTACCATGACGAGGACAGACCAAACATCAAACACCAGGTGTATGACAGTGGGAGAAAATAGAGCATAAAACAGAGGTATGTTCTACCTGATAACAGCCCAGGTCTGTTCTATAGCCCACAGTTCCATCTGCAACATTCTGAACGATGCTTGCAACCCATTGGATTAGCCCCAGCAGAGGGTGGAGTCTACACACACCTGACTCCAGACGTTGGAGGAGGCAAATCTGGGTTCTTTGATGTTCTGAATGTTTTATAGCGTTTTTTAATTTTTATTGTATAGTTCAGTGTTATCAATTAAAAAGGAGAATAACGAATAGCAGAACAAACATGCCAAGTATGAAGGAAGTGTTGATGATGATGATGATGATGATGAGGAGGAGGAGACATCTGTTTCACCACTTAAATAATCCTGGATATAAGCAGGAATGATGAGGTAGCTGTAGTGTACTGTATGTGTTGGGGGTGTGCTTTTAAAGTGGCCGAAAATGTACAGTGGATATTTGTATTCCTTCACAGCCTTTTAATGTACTTACCTGCTCTAATCTGTAGTCAGAAAGCTACTAGCATAAATTGTTATTGCAAGCTTTAGGAATGAACTACTACTACTGCTATTACTACTGCCCCTGTCTGCCTCTACAGTCATGGCCAAAGGTTTTGAGAATTACACAAATATACATTTTCACAAAGTCTGCTGCCTCAGTTTGTATGATGGCAATTTGCATATACTCCAGAATGTCATGAAGAGTGATCAGATGAATTGCAATTAATTGCAAAGTCCCTCTTTGCCATGCAAATGAACTGAATCCCCAAAAGACATTTCCACTGCATTTAAGCCCTGCCACAAAAGGACCAGCTGACATCATGTCAGTGATTCTCTCATTAACACAGGTGGGAGTGTTGACGAGGACAAGGCTGGAGATCACTCTGTCATGCTGATTTAGTTCGAATAACAGACTGGAAGCTTCAAAAGGAGGGTGGTGCTTGGAATCATTGTTCTTCCTCTGTCAACCATGGTTACCTGCAAGGAAACACGTGCCGTCATCATTGCTTTGCACAAAAAGGGCTTCAGAGGCAAGGATATTGCTGCCAGTAAGATTGTATCTAAATCAACCATTTATCGGATCATCAAGAACTTCAAGGAGAGTGGTTCAATTGTTGTGAAGAAGGCTTCAGGGTGCCCAAGAAAGTCCAGCAAGCACCAGGACCGTCTCCTAAAGTTGATTCAGCTGCGGGATTGGGGCACCACCAGTACAGAGCTTGCTCAGGAATGGCAACAGGCAGGTGTGAGTGCATCTGCACGCACAGTGAGGCGAAGACTTTTGGAGGATGGCCTGGTGTCAAGATGGGCAGCAAAGAAGCCACTTCTCTCCAGGAAAAACATCAGGGACAAACTGATATTCTGCAAAAGGTATAGGGATTGGACTGCTGAGAACTGGGGTAAAGTCATTTTCTCTGATGAATCGCCTTTCCGATTGTTTGGGGCATCCGGAAAAAAGCTTGTCCGGAGAAGACAAGGTGAGCGCTACCATCATTCCTGTGTCATGCCAACAGTAAAGCATCCTGAGACCATTCATGTGTGGGCTTGCTTCTCAGCCAAGTGAGTGGGCTCACTCACAATTTTGCCTAAGAACACAGCCATAAATAAAAAATGGTACCAACACATCCTCCGAGAGCAACTTCTCCCAACCATCCAGGAACAGTTTGATGATGAACAATGCCTTTTCCAGCATGATGGAGCACCTTGCCATGAGGCAAAAGTGATAACTAAGTGGCTCGGGGAACAAAACATCGATATTTTGGGTCCATGGCCAGGAAACTCCCCAGACCTTAATCCCATTGAGAACTGTGGTCAATCCTCAAGAGGCGGGTGACAAACAAAAACCCACAAATTCTGACAAACTCCAAGCATTGATTATGCAAGAATGGGCGGCCAACAGTCAGGATGTGGCCCAGAAGTTAATTGACAGCATGCCAGGGCGGATTGCAGAGGTCTTGAAAAAGAAGGGTCAACACAGCAAATATTGACTCTTTGCATCAACTTCATGTAATTGTCAATAAAAGCCTTTGACACTTATGAAATGCGTGTAATTATACTTCAGTATTCCATAGTAACATCTGACAAAAATATCTAAAGACACTGAAGCAGCAAACTTTGTGGAAATTAATATTTGTGTCATTCTCAAAACTTTTGGCCACGACTGTACATAGGATACATCTAATCTGCTCCTGTTCTCCTATCTATATAGGACTTCTTAACCCTTAGCAAGCATTTTACACAACAGTTTATATAATATTATACTATTTAGCCTTACAAGATCTTGCTTAGTCTTAATACGTTGTTTACACTACTTTGATTATTGACTGCATGCATAATAACAATGTTATCCCATATTCTGCCTTATTTATTATCGTCATATTCGTCGTATTTATGTATGTATGTATTTATGTATGTATGTATGTATGTATGTATGTATGTATGTATGTATGTATGTATGTATGTATGTATGTATGTATGTATGTATGTATGTATGTATGTATAGGTCTCACGTCACTTGGCATTTTGTTTGCAACATTTTTGTTATCTGATTGGTTGTGGATGCAGTGGAAGCAAAGTGTGGAGTACTATTGCGCTTCCGGAGTAGGTCTGTATGTATCTAAAGCTGTATGTGAATGTAAGCCAGGCACTATGGGGCTTTGGACTATAAGGTATGAAACATGTTTTCATACAGAGAAGGGATTTTTTTTGTCTTTCCTGACCTGTATGTATGCTTTCTTTTGCAAAACAATGGACGATTTACCTTTTGTATATTAAGGTTTTTATTTCCCGTTTTGGGAAAGCTCACCTGTAAATAGGTTTTTGTTTTAAATTTTGTTCATGTTGTTTTTCCGATGTCTTTTTGCATGTGGAAGCAGTGTTGTTGATTTAAGGAACGATAAGTCAGAAGGAGTGCACAGAGGAACGATAAGTCAGAAGTAGTGCGCAGAGGATTTGTTGACTTGAAATTCTGGCGATTTCTTTCAATCTGGATCTTTTTACAGGAATAAAGTATATTTTCACATAACAAGCAGTTGTGCTGGGGATTTTGTGTTTGCCTTTGTGTTATTTTGACTGACCGAAATACTAATGAAGGTAGAATTTAATAGAAAATGCAAAAAAACTAACATTTTATTTTATTATTTAATGAAGACAAATTTGACAATACACTCACCAATTATACAGACTTATCAATATGCATCATACGTTTCTAAATTAAAAGCAGAGAATGATACCACATAGAATGATAATAGCTATTTTACAGGACCAGACCATATACAGTTCAACATATTTACAGTTCAACATACTTTATATAAAGTTTGAGACATTTAAAACATTTCCATATATATATATAAAGTTGGAGACATTTAAAACATTTCCATATATATAGTTTGAGACGTTTAAAACATTTCCATATATAGTTTGAGACATTTAAAACATTTCCATATCTATAGTTTGAGACGTAAATAAATTCTATATCTATAGGTTGAGACATGTAAATAATTTCCAGTTCACAATTTTAATACACAAACGCACTCAGTACCAGTCATTGCTAAAAGGATCAGCATGAGGTCTTTCCAGCTTTGTTCAGTGTTGGGAGGGTGCACAGCCCATGTGAACTGTAGTCGGTGACACACTGCGCTGTGCACACCACCACTATGTGAAACAATGCAGGTTCCTCTTTTTCTCATTTCCTGAATGTGAACAGTCTCTCACTGCAGACGCCATTTTGGCTCCTCTGTCTTTGTCACCGTAGCCAACAGTACACTCATCCATAAAGTAGGAAACACTACACTGTGGCGAGGAGTTTAGTAGTGCTTTCTACTTTATGGATGACTGCACTGTACTTCCTCCAAATGTCTTCTTTTCTGTTCCAGCTTCTTTCGTTTCTTCTTGTGCACCTGCCTCAAAACTGGTGCCCATATCCAGATGCACACAACTGCTCTCACTAACTAACCACACCCAGCCACCGTCACACACACACACACACACACACACACACACACACACACACACACACACACACACACAAACACACACTGTCCTAAACACACACATAGCTTAATAAAGAGTAACTATAACACGTACAATTGTAAGTTATGAGGAATGATGTAGTTAGTTTCACTTATTTGCAAGAAAATTAAATGCACACGTTCTTAATTCTAAAGAGTTTTAGCATTGAACAAAGGTATTAGAAATGAAGTGGGGTAAATTAACCTCTTCCCCTTCTTTCAAACTGAAACTGTGTCCAGAGTCAGTTTCTCTATATGTGGTCTGAACAGAGCAATGCAATTTTACTGATCTAAGATCAGTCTACTGAGGCGTTATCTGGTGGAAGCCATTTTGTCTTGATTGAGTGAGTAAAGTTTTTTTTTCACTGAAGACAGGTGATGTAAAAGTGATTTTTGGTCATAGTAACAAACTTTTCATTCACTTCAAATCTAAAGGCAACGCAAAAAAATTACTATCCCAGTTTCCATTTTACAAACGTTTTAAATTCCAAGCGAACATTTTATGTGGTTTCTTCTTGTTAAATGAATTGATGACGATTTCACACTATCTCTATATAGATTGAATGTTCACATACAGACATTGCCGTAGAGAGTGGATGGACTAGTAACAATGGCCCCCATTAGAATTCTCTCCCCCTAACTAAATTTGACCATTTCAATTCTATATCCTAACAAAATAACATAAAAGCGTTTTACGTAATAAAATAAGTTCATACTATACCTGAGTGAAGGCTTTTTTGTCTCTGTAAAAAGCGAAGAGCTTGTCCAGTGGTCTCAGCGCCCAGTGTCTTCTTCCCTCTGTTCTAGAAGAAGTGGCTGAAGAAGAAGAAGTTGTCTCCTTTTTAACCCCCTCAGCCCACGTGGTACAAACCACAGGAAGAAGTCTAACAGTCACAGCCGCTCTCTCTTTCTTTCTTTCGCTCTTGCAGGTGAAGTTTACCACGCCTACCAGGCCTACGAAAGAACCCACAACAGCCATGTCATCATCCTCTAATATATGTATTAATTGATTGGAAATCAAACCCGTTCTGAATCCACCCCGATTCCTCAAACTAGGCCTTACTTGAGACATATCCTGTCCTAGCCCCATATCCAACTTTAACTTCAGAACTTTCTTGGATAAACTTTCTTTGTATGAAATTAAGGCCAATGGAGGGAAGTGAATGTGCCTTAGCATGTTAGTAGACGGTTTTAGTGCATCGACACAATCATTTCTGAAGTAAACTAACTGATATACCAACTAGGAAACACTGAGGACGCAGTCAGGACTATAGCCCCTGATCACATCTACTCTCACCCAAATACTAACACAACCCCATGTTGCTTTCTGTGAAAGACCACCGGAATCCTTTCCGATGTCCCTCTTTCTCCATTCCATTTGAAACCAGGTTCTTATCTGTAATATGCTTCATATTGTCGAGAACACAGTTACAACATGAAAAGAGAAACTAAAATCTGTCAATGATGAGAAGAGAGGTCAACTGTGATACTGTTCATGATGTGTGCATGTGCCTCTTCACGTATATCACATGTAGTTCATTTTATACATCTTATAAGTTATAGCTATAAGAATGACAGGTGAGAGCAGGTCCATTGGTTGTTGTTTTGAGAGTGAAATTTCAACCACAGGATTATGCCACGCTGACCTAATTTCAACATAGACAAACCTTGTATATAATATGTTGAATTTGTACCTATAAAACAACGTCAGATCTTCAATATTATATCCACGACTGCGCAGTATTTCCTACTGCAGAAAGTAGCTATTGCTACCATTTGGTTTCCCATCCAGGATTTTAACCAAACCCAGTCCTGCTCAGCTATGATATTTGTCACTGACTATTACCAATGTGCTATCATGAGAATAATTGTGGAAGGTTTTCGACTTAAAAACTAAATAGATTCACTCCCACTGAGCAAAAACTCAATATTGTTTCCACATAATTTCAACACAAAAAAATTAAATGTGATGATGTTTAATCAACGTGGAAAACTAATTGGATTTGCAAAAAGTCATCAAACGTTAAAGGCTTTTCCAATTTTCTTTTACCCAACTTTAAACCTTTTTTTTTTTTTTACATTAGATGACTACTCAACCAAACGTAAATCAAAACTAGACGTTGAACTGACGCCTGTGCCCAGTGGGCTGTTGCTATCAAAGTCATTCCAAAGGGTTGGTTTAACAGAAAAAAATTCAATGTAACCATACTTTAACACTCATTTATCATCAATGATGCTATTTAGGCTTATATCAACAGCTATTGTTGAAATTCAACCCAAAATTCAACTAATAATATTCAATACAATAAGCCTAGGGTTTCAAGCTCTGGTTAATTAAATATTTCCTGATATTTAGGGATATTGAACTGTGTTTGGTTGTCAAATCAACCAAATATCAACATTTGAAGGAGATGTTTCTTCTGGTTGGATAGTTCCATCAGACTTAGTCTGGCTTTAATTCCAGTTTGTCTACAAGCAAATAATTGATATGTTGGATTCACAGCTCCATCTCAACCAAAAATATAAGTTAAAGAATAGGACTAAATCAAATCAAACATTTAAAGTTCTTTAACTTAGATTGTTGGTGGATGGAACTATCCAAGAAGAAGATCAATCTCCTTCACTTGTTGATATTTGGTGGCGTTGTAAACCAAACTCAATTCAACATTACTTTTGTAATACAGTAAGTAGCCTAAAGTTAAGGTTATCTTACAAATGAATGTAACATTCAACCTTAAAATGAGTAATACATCCATGTTCACAGGTTACTGTAACTGTAAATGTCTTCTTATGTAATCATATAAAGTGTGCATTTTCAAGATAGCATGCACTGGTCGTCGCAGGTCTGTAGAGATCTTCACCACTGCTTTAATAATCTGTGCAGAATATCGGAAGGGCATTGATCACTTGCACCACTTTTAATGTAATCTCAAATGTAATCCAGGCCATTTGGCTCTGCTATTATGAAGCACAGTGATAAATAAACAAAATATCTGTCATTCTATTCCCATTTGAACTTTGCTGTGCTTTTAAATGGTTGAAAGCACAGTGATAGACATTTGGGTGACAACTAAACCAAACATTTATTTTATTTATTTAACTAAGCAAGTCAGCTAAGAACAAATTCTTATTTACAATGACGGCCTAGGAACAGTGGGTTAACTGCCTTGTTCAGGGGCAGAACGACAGACTTTTACCTCGAGGATTAAATCTAGCAACTTTTTGGTTACTGGCCCAACGCTCTAACCACTAGGCTACCTGTCACCCCGATTGATTCCATTGGAACTTTTGGCTATCTTTTTTTGAGTGGGTGAATATAGGTTATAATCTCATTGATCAACGTCTCAACCAAACATTACCCAATTATCTACGCTGAAATGACGTGGTGTGACCAGTGAGGTAGTTATAAGCACACAACACGGAATTATGTATTTCAATGAACTGCTCAGTGACTTTATCTGCCTTGGTACTGTGTAACTGTTCACTACCCATGGCAGATGGGCGGTGTAAATGCTGAGATAGTGGGTCTGATATAACTACTTCAGGAAGTACCTGTTGGAAGAAAAAAAAACACTCATGTTATTTCCTGTTGGAGGCCTACACCAGCCCTTCAGACTACATTTATAAAGAACGCATAATTGTAAGTTGTTTGTATATAAACGTCTGCTAAATGGCATATATTATATATACTTATTATTTCTTTATTTTTCCTGATCTTGAAAACAGGATATACTGTATGTGCAGTATATGCTAATACTGTATAAAGACATTCTTATAGATAAGATTAAACTATACGGATTGTATTATACTATAAAGTAGCATGACATAGCTCCTCCCCTTTGCCCTGATCTCATTTGTCGAAAGGCTCACTACAGCACATCTAGAGACAACACAAGAAAGGAGAAGAACAAAAAAAAAATTGCCTGTTCTCCACAGTGCTCTCTCTTACTGGCTTCATAGCTAAATATTTTCATCCGGTGCGTGTCTAAGCAACCCACAGCTCAGAAAGAGATGGAGGAAGTGGGGGGAGGGCTGCCTGCATCACACCACATAACCACTAATGTGCACATGAGAAAATGTACTTTTTTTTATGTTTGTAGAAGATACATTCTTTCATTTTCATTTAACAGTTTTGAAAGGCCTCTCCAGTTTACATTAAAACTTTGTATAAAAGGCACGGGGAGATAATCCGTTTATGAATCAGTTTGTGCAAATGCAATCCAACTTGATCACTACTATTATTTTCTAGACAATCACGTGTGCTTTGATGTGGGGCGTACATATTTCCAAATCAATGAATGCTTGCCAGTAAAATTCAAATCAAGTACTTTAACAACAGGAGCTGAACTCTTCACGACAAGAGTCCTCTATCCCTAGATCTTTGTCCTTAGGAGATGGTCCAGATGGGTCCTTATGGGTCTGGCTGGTGGAAAAGTGACTTTCCACTCTACCGTTTATTTTAGGGACTCCACCACTGTTGCTGTTCACAGTTGAAAGGCCAGAGAGGTTTCAATTCCCCCTCAGAGCCTGTGATGTGAGAACACTATCCACTACAGCCATGGTGAAACAGTTTGTAACCATGACAACCTGGGAGGTGGAAGGGCAGTGGGTGGGAGAAGGGGGTTCTATAGGGGTTGATGAGATGAATGGATAGGACGGTTGGTGTTGAAAAACTGCAATTATATGAAATACCATTGGAACACTGGAAAAGGTGTGACGAATGTGTAATCTGAAGATCCTTTTTAGTGTCAATAGTTTCACTTTCAGTCACCAGTGACACCAACAACTGTAACAGCAATCTACTAGACTGCATTTAGTTTATCTTCTGAATGTAGGTCTACTAGAATAAAGTTATTTTAACCTGTTTTTATGCAAGATTATACAATACTCTACAATACCCTACAATACCCCACAATACACAACAATACTCTACAATACTCTGCAATAGTCTACAATACCCTACACAACTCTGCAATACACTACAATACTCTACTATACACTACAATACCCTAAAATACTCTACAATACCCTACAATTCCCTACAATAGACTACAATACACTACAATACACTACATTACTCTACAATACTCTGCAATACACCACAATACCCTACAATACTCTACAATAGACTATAATGCCCTACAATACCCAACAATACACTACAATACCCTACAATACACTACAATACCCTACAATACCCTAAAATACTCTACAATACCCTTCAATTCCCTACAATAGACTACAATACCCTACAATACTCTACAATACCCTACAATACCCTACAATACTCTACAATACCCTACAATACCCTACAATAGACTACAATACCCTACAATACCCTACAATACTCTACAATACCCAACAATAGAATACAATACCCTACAATACTCTACAATACCCTACAATACCCTACAATAGACTACAATACCTACAATACCCTACAATGCCCTACAATACTCTACAATCGACTACAATACTCAACAATACACTACAATAGACTACAATACACTACAATAGACTACAATACACTACAATAGACTACAATACACTACAATAGACTACAATACCCTACAATACTATGCAATACACTACAATACCCTGCCATACCCTACAATAGAGTACAATACCCTTCAATACACTACAATACCCTACAATACCCTACAATACTCTACAATACTCTGCAATACACCACAATACCCTACAATACTCTACAATAGACTACAATGCCCTACAATACCCAATAATACACTACAATACCCTACAATAGACTACAATACTCTACAATACCCTACAATACCCTACAATAGACTACAATACCCTACAATACTCTACAATACTCTATAATACCCTACAATACCCTACAATACACTACAATGCCCTACAATACTCTACAATATCCTACAATACCCTACAATAGAATACAATACCCTACAATACTCTACAATACCCTACAATACCCTACAATAGACTACAATACCTACAATACACTACAATGCCCTACAATACTCTACAATCGACTACAATAATCAACTATACACTACAATAGACTACAATACACTACAATAGACTACAATACACTACAATACACTACAATACACTACAATAGACTACAATACACTACAATAGACTACAATACCCTACAATACTCTGCAATACACTACAATACCCTGCAATACTCTACAATAGACTACAATACCCTACAATACTCTGCAATACACTACAATACCCTACAATACACTACAATACTCTACAATACTCTGCAATACACCACAATACCCTACAATACTCTACAATAGACTACAATGCCCTACAATACCCAACAGTACACTACAATACCCTACAATACTCTACAATAC